>WEIV01016357.1:7688-31765 GCA_013390005.1 Calyptomena viridis | reverse complement strand
ATTTTCTGCTGACAAATTAGACCAATAGCGGTAAATTTATGGTGTTGAATTGAAACATCATAACAAGAAAGATGACCGGAATTATCCACTTAGTTCAAGTAGTGGCAAAATAGGACACCAGAGAGAAATTTATGGTAGTTTCTACAATACCTATTATCCTATTTAGGCCCTGATCCTATAATTGGGTTTGCCCAAGTGGATCTGATTGCAGGACAAGAGCTATATATCGTATGCTTTTCAGAGTACAGACAATTGGGATGTTTTCTGTTTGAGGGAGGATTTTTTATGTTATAGGTGAGGCCCAAAGCAAAGCAGATGCTACTGTTGCAAAAAAAGATAAAATATTGAAATAAGTCAATAAAAAAATTTTCCTGATTTCACTGTGTAATGAAATTCTGTAGATATATTACATGGCATTGGCCATGGAAATAAGATGTTGAAAGATAAAATGTGTATCCAGAGAGTTTGGGACTTTGGATTCTTGCCTTAATAATAACCACAGTTTAATACTGATTTATCAAAGCATCTCTGAAATTTCAACATGAGCAGATCAGAATTTCTGACTGTAAATAGTAATACTTAATATCTCACACTTCTCTAAGACTTTTCAACCAAAGATGTTAAACTGCTTTACAAATATTAATTAAGGCTTAATTAAGCAATTAATCAACTATGTCATATTACTTTATAATTATGATTTATAGTAATCCTGGTGTGTGGTGGGCAATTTGCAGATATATGAATGAATCTTGTCCTGAAATGTAGAAATTTATATAATGTGGTCTTCCTTGTTAATCATGACCTCCAGAATCAAATATTTCTCTCTCTTGTTCATCTTCGAACTCTGTACTATGACCATCATCAATCAAGAGCAAACATCTAGTAACAAGGTCCTATCCATGAAGATTTTTGTAGTGGGTTTCTTTCGACAATATTTTCCTCTCTCCTAGTTTATATTTTTACAGGGGTCTGAAGCTGGGGGGAGTTACAGTGCCTGTGGCTATGCAATCCGGGCATTTACAGCTTTTCAGAGATCTCTTTGTTCTGTGCCACTTTGGGAAACACAGTCTAGGGAATGCTCTACACCACAGACATAAAAACATTTCCAAGACCAGTGGGTTAACTGTGTTGCATTGTGACTGGCACTGCCCAATAACATGTCTATCATTCAGCAGAGTAGACTCCCTCTCCTTGCAAAGGGCTGCCAACCTAATTTAATAGTGCTGTGGAAATAGCTCTATTTTTACAAGGACTCCTTCATAAGAAATGTCCTTCCATAGCTTCCCTCTTTATTAGTCTCTGAAAAATACAACTGACCTCATTTTTATAAACTGGTGAGTCTTTCGTACAAAAGTTAGCACAAAACACTGGTCATATAATATTGATTCTTTCTAGAGTTGATTAATCTGTAAAGTTGGGTTGGACTTGATGATCTTGGAGGTCTCTTTTAACCTAGTTATTCTGTGATTCTGTGATTCTGTGAAATAACACAAATCAAAGCACACTCACATGAACATGCTGACCGAGATTAAAGAAGGGGAACTAATTTTATGTAGTATTCACAACAAATAATTTGGTGAATTCTATGCACAGGATGTACTTTTTGAAGAGATAGTAGGGAAATTTTTTTTCTCTAATCTACATAAGCACCGAGTGACTCAAACTGACTGCTCAGTGTCCCAGAAATGCCCAGTTCACAGTGAACATGTCCGGAGATACAACGCATGTGTGGGGTCACTGCCGCACTGATACCACTGCAGCTCTCCTCCTGTGCATGCCTGAAAAGTTCATCCCACTACTGAAAGGTGATAGGTCTATTTCTCATTGGTTTTTTGCATGAGATGACAACTATTGTTCAGATACTACTAATCCAATAAGAGATTTCTTCTTAGGGCTATGAAGACTGGCTTAATGGAGGTAGAACTTAAATGGGACTAGAAAGAAGGGTTCATTTCCTCAGCTTGTTTAGATTTCTACAATAGTCAGCCTGCTATTATTTAATATTTATCAAATATTAAGCTTTTGCTTGCATTTATAAAACATCATTATTTATTAAATATTAAGTTTTTACTTAATATTTATCAAAGCACAGTCCTACAAGGCACTGTGAGGATGTTGTAAAAATAGATTTCATTTGTGATTGTGAAGGTTTCCCTTATTACCATAGTGTTGAAGGTCACATAAGTGAAACAAATTAAAAGGCCATTTCTTCTAATCAGTGTGCATCTTTACCACTTGCTATTAACAGTTTTTCCCTAAAAAAAAACCCCAAAACAAAAAAAAAAAAAACCTGGTGTGTTTACCATTTTACTGAAGTGCAATTTCAAAACCCTGGAATTTTAAGAGGAGTTAATTATATTACATGGAATAAATTTGGATGTGGTTAAACAACAATTTGCTAAAGTTTTCCATAATTTTAAACAAGTCTGAAAACACATGAATGAAAAAAAAATCCTAAGTATGTACTAGAACTTTTAATGATGTAAGTCTGCCAATAAAGGAAGTCTGCATTTGTGTCTTGATTATATTTGAAATGTTAGGCTCTAATCCATCACTAAAATAATAAATTGAATATAATTTTTTTCACAACATTCTTATGAATGAATCTTCTGGATATTTGCTACCCTTGATGATTGCACTGACAGATCTCTATGCCCATTTGAAGAAATAAACAAATTACCTGTTTTTAATGGATTTGAATAGAAACCTGAGGAAACAGAAATTGAAGCACCTTTACTGGTGCTCATAGGAGGAAGAAATAAAAATAGTAAAACTGGTAAAAAATCTCAACTCATATTCTATTTTAAAGCTAAAACTTCCCATGAATACCAGACTCCAACGGGTGGTATAGAAGAACTAGGCAATTTGCTACTCTGTATGCTATTTTTACGGACTTCCTTAGGCACTCTTCTTCCTTCTCTTTTTATAAAAAGTAAAATAATTCAGGGATCAAGACATGAAGGACAGGATTTGAAAAAACGCACTTGAAATGCCATGGTTTCACATTTTAGGGAGAAAGATGATGAACTGAACAAAAAGAGAATTAATATGTTCATGATTTCTAGGAAAATTCATGCACACATCATTTTATATGCAACATATTATTTTTGGTTTTGATCCAAAGAGATAATTATTACTACTAAAATATTCCTGCTTGATTAATAAGATATTTTGATGGGCTTTGAAAACCTAAAGGTAAAAGGCTGAAAGTCTATCATGAACACCAGGACATAGAACAGATTCTCTAGCAGATTAACTGCCTTGATAAAATGAGGTTATGTTTCTTCATGTCTGTATACAGGCTGTTTGTGTTCATGGGTATATAATTTGGCAATATAGCCTGCAGAAAATGGAAAAGATACAATTAAACTGTAAAACAAGATTTTATTAATTCTCTCACATTTTACTAATTCTCTCAGACATACCTGTGAATCACTCCTTCACATCAGTTATAGTTGCAGATAAACAGGTCAAAAATAGGCCTTTTGTTTTATTTTTCTTTAAATATTTCAAAAGTTCCAAATTATGACAAAGTAAAATGGACATGTGCTTGTACAAAAGCTCTTCTAATCTAATCACTCAAAAAAGAAGGAAAATATAAAAACTACTTTTTGCTTATTCCTAAAATAAAGCAGCAATTGTCACCATTATAAGACTTATCAGTCATAGATACACAAAAGCAAAAACATTTTAAATATTCAATATTCATGCCAAATGTATGCTTCAAGACATATTTCATTTGATTTTTTTTTGTTTCGTTCTAATCTTTGAAGGATTCAGCAAAGTTATAGCACAAAACATTGTCTTTCCTAGAAACTCCCTATTTCTTACTATAACTGCTCCTTATCTTTTTACACTGTTGTAGCCACTGTGCATCAGCAGCTTTTCTGGCACTGCATTGTCTAGAACTGCTAAGGAAGATGTCTGTTCACTAAGAATCTGTCTAGCACATTATTCTGATATGCTCCATAAGTTAGCAGATCAATAGTTAAAAAAGAAAAATCTTTGCTTTCTGATATTGCATGTACTTTGTTGCTTCAACCATTAACATTTGTGAGCTGCCGACAGTAATTTCTTTAATGAGATTGTTGTAGTTTTCTTTTGGAAATGTAACTGTCAGGCATTTTACATTTGTCCCTACTAATAATTCCCCAGGCCTTTATTAAAGAGATTTACAGATTTCTTAAATCCACAGGCCTGCATCACTCAGATACACGGTTCTAATAAAATGATAAATTAGATTTTATTCTTTGCCTTATCCTTACAAATGAACAAATTAAAAAAATGTTTACTGAGCAGTCTGGCAGAAGGCAACAAATTATATGCTACTATTTTCCAGCCCTTTTAATAGAAGCAATATAGAAACACATGAAACAATGTACAAAGCTATGTTTTAAAGCACATTTTTCAAGTCAAATTGAAAACTTCAGAAGAGAAAAGGAGACATTGACTGTAAACATGATTTTTATCCAAGACATGAGGATGGATGCTCGTGCAGTATTTTCTTTCTTCTATGTTTTGGTGGGAGGGTTGGGGTTTTTTCTCTTTCCTTAAGAAAAATCACTGAATTGTTAGTGATTATTTTGCACAGCACTTGTTTGCAGTACATTTTAACAGATACAGTGAAGAAAATGAGCTGAAGATCAATACTACTGAAATATTATAACAAATTTAAAACTCCAGCCATAAAACAAAGAGAAACATTACGCTACTTTGGAGTATTCTGGAGAACAGCAAATATGGAAACCTGGATGATTTTAACTCTCTGTGCTTTCCTTTCTACCTGAGTCCTTTCCACTTTCTCTCCATAATGCCATGTTGGAGTACATCCTGCTTAGCCTCCAATCAACATTTCAAGCACTGGGATCATGTTTGATATTGTCAGATGGCCTGGAAAATTAAAAACCCAATTAAAGGCTCAGCACGCGGGTCAGCTCTTCTGCATATCAAAAGGCCTCCTCTGGCTATTCTGCTCAAATTGTATCTGTTAACAGCTCACTTTGCAGAGAGTGAAATAGCGCAGCGTTTATGAGTAATAAGTACCTTCCAGCTGATACATTTCAAACACAAACCACTTTCATGGCCCCGGCAAAAAGTACAAGTCATAATCAAATTGTCAATTTTTTCCTGCGAGATGCATAGATCCATTGTAACTGTGATTGTTAAAGAAGGAAATGCATTTTATTCACACGTTGAGGAAAAAAAGATGCACATTTTCCCTACAATTAAAGATTTTTTTTGTCACTTTTTTACATTGCCTTTCCTTTACATTTCTAAATAGTTGCTATAATTGATTTTCGAGTTGCATTCAATTTTTTTTTTGTTTTTCTTTTTTTCTTTCTTTTTTTTTTCTTTTTGGTAGGAGAATCATTTATAGTTTTTATGTAGTGGAAGAAATGGTTGAAGTGAATAGCATTTTTGTTTAGCTGGGGTATTAATGTTCACCCAAATGTTTATAATGTGAATGTGCAAAGCACTAAAAGCTTTCGAGCTAAATGCAAATTAGCTGAGCACTCAAATGACATTTTTAGAAGGAGTTTTCATCTGTCAATGTGGCATAATATTAAGTCAAACTAAAGTCACTACTTCAGCTACTGGCCATTTGAAAAAAAAAATCAAAAGATACTAGGGTTGACAGAAAAGAAAACAAACTACATAAATATTTTTCAACATATTATATTAACCAAGCAGCTGCTAGAAGATTTCACAAGAAGTTAGCATATAATGTCTCCCTTTAGAATATATTTTGAGTGTATGCAATGTCAAAAATCTAAATCCCTGGGTTTTGCATAATGCATTAAGGTCCACATCTGAGACTAGAAAGATTTTTCAAAGCAATGTCATGTGATGAAATAACACATGCTTCACTCAGGAAAAAAAAATCAAGGAATATTACAAGTTAGAAAAAATGCAAACAGCTTAGTATCTGATGTGTTAATCCATGAAATGTAAATGCATTAATTACCACTAATCTAACAGGATTTTTTAAAAAAATCATTTGTTTAGAGCAAACAATTATATTTTCCTAGTTTTTGTTTGCTTGGGTTTTTTGTTTGGGTTTTTGGTTTGGTTTTGGTGGGGTTTTTTTTCCAAAAGGGCAACTGTTAATCATAAGAAACTGTCAAGTGACTTTAAAAATTAGAAAGTCACAAAAGCAAAAAATCTGACACTTATGGCTGGGAGTCCATCTTTTACCCACCCCCTCAGAGAGGAGGTGCTGAACTGTTCTGGTGACATGCAGGCTCTCCTTGTGTTCCAGACCTTCCCACACCCCAGCAGCATGGAAGGTGGTGCAATTGGAGTTTCCTTGCCTGTTCCCAGTTTGTGTGCTGGTACACTCACCAGTTTGCCCTTTTGGAGCCATTAGACGCAACTCACAAATCCGAGTCAAACCCCCTGGTTTGTGGCAGGACAACAAAATGGGGAGGAAACACTGAAATGGGAACAAAAGTTTCAGCACTCAACCCTTCAGGATTTTAGCTGCTCCTCACACAATTTGCACATCTTCAACTTATCTTCGTGCTATGTTTTCAGGATGAGGTGAGCAGCCTGTGTCTGTGGGGCTGTGTCCCTCACGGGGGCCAATGTGGCTGCCTTCGGGTTGCCATGGGCCTGGAAACAGTAGTGGGCACCAGCATCAGGACTTTAGAGCTGTGACAACTTGCGCCTGCTAAAGAACAATATATTGCATATTAATAGGCAATTTAAAATAATTACGTACTTTAATATTTTCTAAAGAACCGTTACATGTCTTTTGAAAGTTTCATACTTCTTATAGAAAAGAAAGCAAGTGCTTTTTCAGAGAAACAATGTATAATAATATGTCAGTAAAGATTGAGCAATTTTGAGTAGTGATGGGTGAAAAGGACATTATGTTCTTTTTTCTTGTCATGGTCGGTATTTTTCTGTCAGTTGGCAAAGGCTGCACTCAGCAAGAAGAAGCTAAAGACCTGCATTGAGAGACACGAGGGTGACAGCTAACCTGACAGGTCAGAAGATGACTGCAGAATTAGCCTTACTTTAATTCTCACTAAAATTCACAGCTCCTGACGAGGAAATGGGAAAAAGAAATTTCCTTACACATTTTCTTTTCATTTCATGTGCAGATTATACATATTCTGCTTCCATTAACAAGAAGGAGATTGTGCTTTATGCAGCTCTATATTTAAGGGCAAAAGACCAAGCAGATGACAGGAGTGACCCTTCTCTTGTCTTATGATCACTGCCAGTTTGACATGACACTAATTAGACTGCCTTAATCTAAACCCAGTTAGTTCTGCATGCTTGCAGCAAAATCATTGTAAACCTGAACATAAATTGCCTTGGGCCTTTGTCTTCCTAAAATACATACATACACATATACACATTCCCTCTTTCATAATGCAGTACTGATAGTCTTTACATGAGATTACTGCATATGTTATTCTTAATTTTCAATTTACAATTACCTTCCATTCTTGTCATAGAATATTAAACAGCCTGCAGAGTCAGAGGAGCTATAAGGAGACTGTTTTCTAGTTCATAAAAAAATGCATGCTACATGCAATTTGAAATAGCCTGTGGTTGGTAAGCCTAGACACAGCTTACGTTTTTCTTTAATGATGAAATACAATTGCAGATGTATGCCGTGAAATGTACACAAACTAATGCCATTTAAAAGAAGATCTTAATTTTGGAAAGTGAACAAATTAGTTGTAAATTTTACCATTCTTAGTTGACCAAAAATAGCTAAAAATATTTTGTTTAGAAAATTCAAAGGACAAGAATGTGATTACAAATACAACTGTGGGTACTGAGTAACAACAAACTAATTTGGACTAAAAAAATGTTAAAATTGGTAGTGACTACATCCATAAGTAACCTCTGAATGTTTCACATTCAACTTTATCTGTTGTAACGTTGCTAATGTGTTGCAGAAATGCTTTTATTCTTAGCTAAGTAAATTGCAAATATAACACTTGAAAGGTATAATGTTTCTTTAAAAAAGAAAACAAATCTGGTTTATTTTGCACTAATATTACTATTTGTACCAATTTTCCTTAATGATCAGGTCTCTGGTTTTGTTTGATTGATTTTAGAGTTGTAGGGGTTCTTTCTTAAACAATTAAATAGAATGTCTTATGAAAGAAAGCTTTCAAAATGAGATCTTTGCACATGACAAAAACAAACGAATACTAAGGTATAAATCTAATTGTTCGTCCTAGACAAAGAGCTGATTTAAACCATTGTTATCCACTGTTTTGTCCAGAAGATGACTTTTTTTTCCAATCTCTGCGTATGCAGTGGTGGATTGATACAAGTCTGATTTTTCCCCTCTCTTTTCCAGGTTTGCACAGAAGCTAAGTTGAACAGTGGAAAAATTGCCACTAAAGACAGTAAAGAGGTTGAATTAATGAATATTAAAATATTGTGATTCATGTTGAAACAATATTCCGCCAACTTTTTCTGTTGGTATTTATATTTTTTAACTATTTTTTAATATTATAGTTTAATGTAACTATAAAACCAAACATAAATGATATATAGCATTTCCTTGAATGGGACTCTTAGGCTTATTCATCTGAGCATGTTTAGCTTGCCAAGTTTAAATATTTTCAGAACTGATCCTGGGACCGAAAAGCCTTCATCACAGCACAGCATTAAAAATGACGGATGTGATACATATTTAATACAATAAAATGGTCATTTGTATGCTCATACTAGGCACAAGGGAGATCCTTGTAGGAAAGAATTCTGAAATCAAAAGGGGCCTATTCTCTCATTGGTGCACAAGAAATTTGGATACCTAACTCTCATTACTGATGATGGATATTATAAGCCCAGGTCTTCCATGTGTCAGTGGGACTATATTCAGCAGAATATATTCAGCAGAATAGTGGCCCTGCACATGTTAAATTAACAAAAAAGTTCCACAGGTTTACCCTGTGCACCTAAATACTGGGGAAGAATCATGGCTTCAGACAAGCAACCCTTCACAGACTGCATCTATGCTGTCCATTCCCTATCCATACAGAAAATACAGACATAATAATGATCCCTTGGAGCTCTGAAAGAAGCTGCTTGAAATTTCTAACTTCAGTAATATCCTATTGGGCACCAAGATTTCCAAGCAGCTAGGAACCCTGTGGTAAGGCTTGGTTGCCTTTTATCACCTCAATGGCACTTAAAAAAAGTGTGGGAAAAGGAAAGGGGGGGGTGTTTGTGGAAGAATGAACCCAAGTTAATTAACAGCAAAAAATAAGAAAACTAAAGCAAACTAACAGCAGCACTGTAACAAAACAAGATCAGGGCAGAGAGAAGCAGGGAAAGAGCAGTAAGAACACACTACACGATGTCTGAATACATTGAAAGCATTGACAAGTGTGGTTGGTTTGGTCCATCAAAGAGATGGCCATGTGCAACTGCACGGTTTTTATTCAGTCTTTTCAGTTTACAATTAAACATGCCAATTTGAGCTCCTACTCCTGAATGTGGACCACAGTTCCCTTGGGAAGAACTCTGTAGGATGTTCTATGCTATTCCCCACCCCCCTCTCCTGTTTTTTTTCAGGGACACACTGAAAGCCCATTTTCACAAACAGAAGTCTCTGCTGAGTTTTGATGGCTTTTGATCAGGCACTAGCCCTTCAGCACTGCCGGCCACTGTGGCAAAATTGACCACAGCAACATTAAATTATTCTGACTTATTCGGGCTGTGCAACTAGGATCCATAACATCTGAAGACGTTTCTTAGATGATTTCACAACACAGTAGAGAAGGGCACCTGAGCCCAAGTTCTTTATGGCTACTCATAATATATGGAAATCCATTAAAATCCGACCAGCATACTAGTTTTGTATTTGCATATCTAATTAGAAGGCTGTGCTACTAAATTGTCTGTTTTAATTGTTAGCATCATGTGTTCTGGTTTCATAGCTTAACTACATATTGTAACTTCGAGCTCTTATTCAATGACAGTTAGAAGCACTTACCAGGTATGAAAGATTGAAATTAAAATTAAAACTGTTTGTTGACAAGAAGAATAAATCTCATAAGACCTTTATATGCACTATGTTGAGTCAGAAATGGTTCACAGACAAAAAGCAGGTATTGATTTTAGCAAATTAAGAAAACCGGAAAATGTATCAGAACTTATTTAAAAATCCTAAATTCCACTTAATTGCATGAGCTGCTGGCTCTGCAAAATTCTGGAAATGCACCCTGCTGTTTGTACTAATTGGTGGGAAATTCAGTCCTGTGTCAAAGACAACTAATTGTCTGATGAAAATAGCTTCTTTCTGACATCAGTACATACCACACCCCTATATCACATGAGGAAGGTTTCAAAAAGGTGTTATATATTGTCATGGTAATTATAATTGGGTTATATGTATCCAAGGTACAGAACCCACACAAGGTGACGGCATAAAAGAGTGTCTTATAAATGAGACTGTAGGGCATTTAACTAAACAATTGCATGAAGAATAAAGAGCTTACATAAAAGTGTGTATTATGCAGATGTTAGAAACCTGGGTCTCTGAGAAGACACTATTTTGACCATAATGCATTCTGTCATGTGAGATAAAATGCAGAGAACATTTACATTTCTCCCACTCACTGAGCTTCTACCACACAGCTTGCATTTTTCTCACATCAATAGGCATCTTTTTAAACATTATATTCATGTCTATCTCTCTTGATGGCAAATAAAATTCAATAAATAAAATACTTTATGATAAATATGTTAGATTTAAAAAGCAGTTGTGATAAAATGCTCAGGTTTTCAAAAATGATTTGTTCAAAACAAATAAATTTAACAAGATTTGTACACAAGCTCTAAATATATTAATATATTGTAGATGATGCACAATAACATAATGACCCAAAAGGACATTTGCACAGTTTTTCACACTGCTTAACTTACCGCTAAGTAAGACAAATAATCAACAGAATTTGGACCCACTGACCCTGTAGATCAGATCAACTTATGACTGCTGCAACAGCATGACTTGCCAGGGCATTTCCAATCAGCCACAGTTACAGATAGATACTCTATAGCATGGGACATGCTCACTGCAAAACCATCAACAAGCCTAATGTCACTTGGACTCCTCTTGTAGATCACTACATTTCTATCAATACTATAATGCAAAGCAGACTCTTTTGCATTCACCTGACCAGATTGGTGTATTTGGCAAACCAATAATTTGTAATAAAATATAATTAGTGCATGTAATTTAAATGTTCTACTGTGCTCCTGGTAATAATCTTTTAGGTAATTTGAAATTGCACAGTTACTGTGTATCATTTTAGTGTTAAACAAATAGAGAACTTACTGCAAACCACTTCCTCAATGTCTTTTTACATCTTTGCGTCTAGCTTCTGCAAGATGTCTATTTCTCAAATATTATTCCTAGCTTTTTTTTTCTGCTTTTGAAAGTGTAAAACATATAAAAAGTAAATAATCTTGCTGCTTAAGTTAACTGCTTTTGTTTGATTTTCTACTTATTGGCTTTCTACTTTTTTTTAGCAACTACTTTAAAAAAATATTCTTTTTGTGTTTTTATTATTATTTTCTTTATGAAACTGCCAAGAAAAACAGATAATGTGTCTTTTGGCATTTTTAGAAATGCAAAATAAGAAAGAGCCCAGCACCAATTCAAAGAGCTTAGAATAAAGACAAGAGAGTAATGTTGTTGTTATAGTTATTACAGTTATTGCTATTATTTATGTAAGATAGCTCCATAATGTCACACAAATAAAGTATACCCAGACCTCTCAATTCTCAGTCCCATGGCTAAACTATATGTCAGCCTCCCTGAAATTTTAAGAATACGAACCCTACTCTCCAAAGCACAAGGCTCAAATATATACTTTCATCTCTACATATTTTAATCAGATGGAATCATTTACATACAAAGACCCAAACACTTGATGTAAGGTAGCTACATCTGTTTTACATTTAAGTTTTTCATTATAAAAAAAAAAAGTAGCTGTTCTATCTGATAAATATGCAATACGACTGTAACGGCAGGGTTTCATGAGCGCTCGCCATCCCAGCTATTCACTTTCTTTCAGCCATGCAAGACAAGTCCCTTAAACCACAGAATGAACATTTCAGATCAGACGAGTTTTGCATGGTAAGTCACACAGCTAGATGGAGGAGCAGGTTGAGGATAGACCATAACTGCAAGAAAATATTAAAGGCTAATATAATTTTCTTACTCTCCTCTTAATGTGATGTCAGGCTGTATCTGCAGGCACGCTCACTCTTGTGAACAGAGGATAAATTACAATGGCAAGATCCATTGCTGTAAGAAATTATTTTCTTCTATCTGAAGAAAAGAAGAAGTGAAGAGAGTGACAAAGGCTTTCTCAAGCTTCAGAGGGGCATTTGCTCTTTGAAATGCTGCTGCCACATCTCTCAGCTTCCTCCAAAAATTGCAAGACAGTCCTCTTGACCAACTAGTGAAGGCAAGTTGCTTCACACTCATCTCAATGTTTGATCCATGTGCATCTGAATTATGTATTGTTGGAAGGCCAGTAATCCATAACAGGCTTCAGCATGCCCCAACAGCCCTGCTTATTCCAAATGTTCTGCATGATCTACTGCCATTTACGAGCTTACAGTTGCTCACTCAAGGACTAAATAATGCCAATAATCTTATCACTTGATGCATTTGTCTCTGGAACATGTTCACAACGGCCCTAGATCCATGTTCCCAGCTAGCACTGAGTTAAAATGCTTCTCAAATAGATACTGTTTTCTTATGTCACAAAGGACAAAGCAGTATTTGATACCACAGTATTATTATATTGAATTTTATTTAGACTTCTTGCAGAGTAGTTTACGTATAGGTGGCCATATCTTGGGTCTGGAAGCTGTCTTAAATGACAAAATTCCCTTCAGCCCAATTTTTGTTCCTGAAGCAATGTCAGTGTTAGAACTTTAACACAACATATTAAATTTGTTCAGCCCTTCAAATCACAAAATTCACTTTAGAGTATGAATTAGCTAGAAAGAAATTAGCTTTTTGGCAGCTTTTATTTTTGTCTTCTGGAATCCAAGCCTTCAATTCTAACTTTCAAGCTTTAGTTCATTAGCACAAAAGATGGAATGCCTACATTTTAAAATACAAACTCTCCAAATTTAAGACACTTGCTAATTCATGCCATTTGGTTTTATTACTTCATGCAAGGCAGATAAAATATCATGAGATCCATTATGAATGAAGAGTTTTGGAGTTTTGGCCCTGCAGGAATTGTCTAATATGATGTTCTGAAACTAAGAGACTGACATTTTTAAAAATACGAAAAACATATGAAATTTACATTGAAGCTCTTTATATGGGTTAGGCACTATAGCACTTAAATATAATTTCTGGGTAGATTGGAGAGTAATAGAAAGGGACCACCACAACTGGAAGACGGAAGAGGCATTTTACTCCTAGAAGAAGACAAAAATATCACCACCACACCACCACTACTGTGGCCAATGGTTATACTTTAAATTTTGATAACCTATTTTAGAATAATTATTCTTAAAAAACCTAAAAATAAATTTCCTAATTAGATCACACTGAGAAACCATATTTAGTCTTTTAATTAAACTATTTTAATCTTTTGCTTGAAAAAGAAAGGTTAAGCTGTGTTTGAAATATTTTCCTCACAATGAAAAATGTCTTAATAATTGCAGTCCTATATTTGGTTGAGAAGCCTAAATGCAGTTGCCCAAACTTAAAAATTATAAATGAAATTTCAGCTTAATATATTCCTGTATTTTTTAATGCTATTAAAACTTCATATGCTTCAAAACAGCTTTAACATTAAAAAAAAAGCTCTGCATGTAGTTAGTAATCACTTCTTGATCTTGGAGAAAATTTGCAATAGTTTTAATACTCACAAAATTCTGATCACTAGAAGTTACTTGATCAGGCTGACTAGTCCCACTTCTTTTGAGACAAGTTTTTCCGATGTCACAACTTCTCACTATTGAAGCTCCATATGTTTCTTTGTACTATCATGTGCATGTAGTGGAACCAATTCTCTCTGCAAAAAGGATTTCTGGTTAGAAACCTGTTTCCTTATCCTTGCCTTTTCAGTATCATGCCAAAGAGAGAGAGAGGGAGTGGAGTGCAGTGAAGAGGTCATAGCAATGTCAAAGGAGATGTCTACATAGAGTGCAGCTTTCTTTTTTAAGCAATTGCCATACATTACATACTGCTAAACATCTGCCTTCAGAGAATTCAAACAGTTATAACAAAAGTCACTCCTGGAAAATTTTGGTTTTAGCTAGTGTACAGTGAGCTTAGGAAGTAGAAAAATAATAAAATCACCAACAAATATTTTGCATAAAGGAATACAAATACTGCAAAAGCTTTGAAAAAGCACCAATAGTAATTTTCACCATTGAAACTAGTCCTAATTCCCACTGTTTTCCAATGGGACTACAAAGAGAATCATATCTCATCCTATTACTCATTTTAACATCGTTTTAGGATAACTATCACTGCTTTCATGTTGCTGCCATTTCGATTATTTCAGTGTTTAGGAAAAATAGTTGCCTACCATGATTCCACTCTGCTATGTCATGTCTCAATACAGAGATTTTTTTCTCTATTTCAACTTTAAAAACCCACTAGGACATCTATATTTACCTATTAGACGTAAAACTTTGGTTTGTTTACATGGTACAGAATTGTACTTTCTAAAAACTGTTGTACCTCACAGCAAGACAAAAAAAATTGTCCACATTTAAAGGTCTAGTCTAGGACTTGGATGATCCCCAGTTTCAATTCCCTACAGTGCCAAACACACTTCTGATTAGATCTACAAAGTCATCCTTACATAGCATAAATTAGAAAAATATGGTCTTTATTGAAGGATCTAAGCAAACACTGCAGTAAGTCTCCATGAGAAAGACATCAGGACTTCTTAAACACATGGCCTCTATTGCTCACTCCTCTTGCCTCTATGAATCCTCCATTTCTTTCAGGCTCCATTTAACCAGAAAACATTATACAATTTTCAATTTCTAGGCCTATTTATAGTAGTATTGTCCTAAATGGTAAACAGAATTTAGGAGATCTGAAGTACTGTACAAACAAGGGGTCTTGACACAGCTATGATTTTTAATTTTTAGTGTAAACAATGAGCATGCTTTACACCATAAATAATAATATATATTAATTTCTAAAATCTTGCATGAAATTTTGCAACAAAATTCACGAGACAAATCCCTTAACACTCTAGCAGGTCCTAACAAGTAAGGTGTGTACCATTTCACCTTTTCTCCAGCTGGCACCCATTTTATGTCTTTGTCACATTTCTCTTCAAAGGTGCTCTGGAGCAGCAAGAGGAAACCTGCTTATGCCCTGAGAGGACTCATAGTCCTGACTGCCCCTGCTAATGGTGCCCAGGGCTCCCACCACCCTGCTCGTGGTCCAGGACCCCATGTCGGCCAACAGACAGAAGAGAGCTGACAGAAGTGAGATCGTGTGGCTCAGAGAGCCCAGGACTGAAAGGAAATCTCTTCGTTAAAGAGTGACTGAAAAGCATATGCAGGAATAAGAGTCATAAAGAAGCAGTCCAATCCCTGCTACTGTCAGGAGAAGTAGGGAATGATTGGGAGATTTCTTTACAGGCTTTGTTACTTCTCCTGGTTTTTTTTTTTAACTTTGTTCTTCAGGTGGGACAATGCAGTTATTTGTATTTCACCTTCTAAATGTAGAAAACTTACTTTTATGATGAGGTAAACTGTAATCCAATGGAATATGTTTCAAGAACCACTTAAAGTGTTTTAACCTGGAAAATAAATCCATCACTTTTGACTCTGGCAGTTATGGCAATGAAGAGTTTGGCCTGCTTGAGATCTACATCTTTATACAGACTTAATAAACTATAATTTGTGAGAACATTTTCAAATTACAAAAAAGTCACAATACACAAACATCTTCATATTCTTAAGGTCATATGAAAATATGTTGCACTTTCCTGCAAATACATTAGGAGTCTCTGACAATTTATCTGAGACAAAATCCCCCTCAATTGTTATGGAAATAGTTAAAATATTGAAATGAATTTAAGGAGTTACACTCATACAAGTCAGTCCTGTTTGGAGGACAATTTGGAGACAATGAATAATATATTCCAGACGAAGCGAAGGCAGCTGTAGAAATAAACTAAAACAGGAAAATTACGCTCATCAGGCATTTAAATTTAGGAGCTGAATAAATTATCCATACATTAAAAGGTTCATATATTTCAAAGAAAGCATACAAAAGTTTAAAAAATAACTGAAAAATGTAACAAAAATCAGAATAATTCCAAATATGATCAAAGCTGGTGTGGAAACCTATTAAATGGATATCCTTGTTGCACAAAAATTATACAATATTATTTTCACAGATCTATTCTTTTAGCAGTTATTCACTTAGTGTGTCTGCCGTGTTATGAAACAAGTTTTACTCTGGCACACTGAAAGAAAATCATCAAAACTAAGGTTTTTTATCCTTTCAAATTTCTGTTGCATTTTTTCATCTTTTGGCACAATGGATATTTATTGCTTTTAATCAAGTGTATTCTTTTATCTGGTATTCTTCCAAAAGGACTTCCATGTATTCTTGTATGATTCAGACCACTGCATATGCTATTCTTACAAATGTGCTAATGAAAAAGTTCACTCAAGAGTATTTGACGAAACCCAAAAATACCTCAACTGTTTTCTCACGTTGAAAAGCTGATTCTCCCAACATTCGTTGAGGCCTTAGTTAAAACTTTGTGTACTTAGCACTTTCAAATGCACACTACTGCCACAGAGTATCTGAACTGTTACTGTCCTGATTTTATAACAGATTTTGTTAAAAATGTCTGAGCAGTGCTTCATGTTTTTTCTTTAAGGTGGCTTCAGAATTAGGAATAGAGGAGATGCTCTTATTCATGCTGTGACTTAAGAAGAATTCTTCAAATTCTTTCAGACCTCCAGTGAACTGAACTAATGATATATACTTTACAGTGAGGAACAGACTCATCACTATTCAATATTGATATTTAACAGAGACTGCATTACACTTCCCAGCTTCAAATGGGATGCAGTTCTTTGTAGTTCATTCCGAGAGAATGAACACCTTCAAGTGAATCCAGCCAAGACAACAGACACTGGTAAAACAGGGACAGTAACTCAGTTTGGTAGTTTTCTTCTGTGGGCAGCAGTGGTTGCAGACTAGTGCCCAGCAGACTGTAAGCCTGACTGGTCACAATAAAGGTGTATTTCAGAGACAGGCATGAAAGCATTTTACTATCTTACAAAGAACTGACAATATCCGATTTCACTAGATGGCTTCTGAGAACTGCTTATCTTGAGACACCATATCAGAGAAGGGAGTCTGTTTGCTTCTTGCAAATGGCTCATAGTCATGTCATTTAACTGTGTGATCACAGAAAAATGAAGACTAGATCCATACAATTGTGGATAACTTAGAAGATACTTAATATTAAGAAAAGTTCAGGTAGCAGATACATGAGTATTATTCTTGAAGCAACTGATTTCACAATAGCAGGAAGTTTACTTGTTTTTATTTGTCATACCATATAGATTTATTGCTCTAAGTTTATCCAGTGTACATCCTAGGCACTTCCTGGGTGCCTGCCTATGAAGGAAAGATGTGCCACCAAACAATATCCATCACTTTTGACTCTGGTGCATTCCTGTTCATGTGCACTGTGTGCCTCTGTGTGAGGTAGCTTATCCCATCTGGAAAGCCAGTTGCATTTTATCCAGTGTGTTTTAAAGACATTAAAGAGACTTCAAGCATAGCCGTTTGCATGCCGTAAATCAAAAGCTCCCTTACTGCATACTTATTCCATGTATGAAAGCCATGGTAGAGACACAGCTGATGTAAGAAGGTCAAATCGTTAGAGGTTCATCAGTATGATGTGGCCCATTATTTATAACTTAATGAATATTAGCTAAAAATCATTTGAATAGCACTTTACTTATTAACATATTTCAAGCTATCTGTGGTCAGTGCTACCATAATTTTGGTGATATAGCTCTGAAATATGCAAGCCTTGCTTGCTTATGAGGAATACATGGGCAGAATAAAAATGTCCCGAAGGACTGTGCTCTTTCTGAAGAATAAACACATACAGTATTCACTATCAAGAAAATTTTATAGTATGGAATCCAGGTGAGATGGATATATAATGCAACAATTTATGCTTCTTAATTTAGCTGGTCAAATTTCATAGAAATTTGCATGTTTGCTTGGAAATGATATAGCTAAGGAGTTACACAGTAGTAGGTCACTGAAGAAACCATCCTTTCTGCCTTTGAATGTGTCCTGACTTAGGTCTCTTGGGATATGTGCTTCAATCATGGATTGGTGTATTGGGTTTCTGTGGCCAGGTTTTTGGTAGTAGGGGGGACTGTGGGGGAGGCTTCTTCCAGAAGCTGCTGGAAGCTTCTCCCATTTCCAGCAGAGCCAATACCAGCCGGCTCCAGGCTGGACTCACCGCAGGCCAAGGCCAGGCCAACCAGAAGTGATAGTAACACCTCTGTGATAACATATTTAAATACATATTTTGTATTTAACACACAAAAAAGTAGGAGGCAGATGAAGATGGCCTCTAGAGAAGAGCAGAGTGAGAAGCTGTGAACAACAACAATGCAGACACCAAGGTCAGTGCAGAAGGAGGGGCAGGAGGTGCTCCAGGTGCCAGAGCTGAGGTTCCCCTTCAGCCTGAGGTGCAGCCCATGGTGGAGCAGCTGTGCCCCTGCAGCCCATGGGGGACCACAGGGGAGCAGAGATTCACCTGCAGCCCATGGAGGAGCCCACGCTGGAGCAGGCGGATGCTGGAAGGAGGCTGTGACCCCATGGGAGGCCCATGTTGGAGCAGGTCCTGGCAGAGGCCTGCAGCCCGTGGGGAGAGGAGCCCACGCCAGAGCAGGATTCCTCCTGGTAGGACTTGTGGCCTGTGGGGGACCCACACTGGAACAGCCTGTACATGAAGGACTGCACCCTGTGGAAAAGTGACCCGTGTGGCAGCAGTGTCTGAAGAGCTGTTGCCCATGGGATGGACTCACATTGGAGAAGTTTGTGAAGAACTGTCTCCCATGGGAGGGACCCCAGGGAAGGAGGGGAAGGACTCCTCTCTCTGAGCAGAAACAACAACTGACTGTAACTCCCATTCCCTGTCTCCATGCACTGTTGCGGGGAGGAGGTAGATCATGGAGAAGGAGGGGGTGGGGGAAAAGGTGTCTTTAAGATTTATTGTACTTACAGTGTAACTCCAGCTTACCCCCAGTGGACAATGAATTGAAGACAGGTTTTAACAGGAAAAGAAGGGTGGATTCTAATTTTTACTGATGAAAAAGGATGCATGAGTTCTGCAAATTGAGGAGCTGAACACTCAGGATGCAGAAACTTCCTTTGTATCTTATTTTCAGCTGAAGAGTCTAGAAGAAAATAATGCCTTTTTCTTGTTTTTCTTTTGGGAAGAAAAAAAGGAAAAAATCTCTGTTTCCCTCCTGAGTTATGTCATTTCTCTCATACATGTCTTTTCTTTGTTCAAAAAAAAGGTTTTGCCTTTTGCCTACATGCCTTGTTTTCAGTGCCATATGTCAAAATCTTACAGTCAACTTTTGATTTTATTGCTTATTCAGTACACATGAGAAAAACAGCAATTATTTCAAGTACAGAGTATGTGGATTTTCTTTTTAATTTCTATTTTAAAACATTTTACTCAAAATCTAAGCCTTAAAAATTTGGCAACACAGTGTATTTTTTGATGTCTTGCAATTAAATCTTTCTGATTTCACATTGTCATGAAATCACCCACCTGGAGAAAATATGTAAGAGTTCTGATTTGCCTTTCTGAATCTATTTTCCACAGTTCCAAAGTCTTGGTCAAATAAATTAAATTACTACAGCAGTATGTAACTAATTTTATGTAAATTAAAGTGTTAATGTTGTGAAACACATTCCTGAAAATGGTCTGTTTTCTCTTGCAGCTTCTCTTCATTAATGCCACAATGGAAATCTAAAAATTAATTTCTACAAGACTAAGTCTTGCCCCTTGACCTCTAAAAGAATTAATTTTATAAATAATCTTAATGGTCATCTGACACTTTTCAGTAGCCCACTAAAATAAATCAACACCCCTGCCTGCGTACCAACAGAATAGGTGAACATGAATTCAGGTTTTTTTAAACATCAGATGGTCTAAGCAAGTTTTAGTCATGTTGCTGTGTACATAATTATTGTAATGTTTTTACTTCTGCTTGTGGCAGTCCCCTATCACAAGTAAAACTGATGCTTTAGGTTATCAAGAAAATACAAGACTAACAGATTAAAATAAACATAATTGGGAGCCAGAGGAATGCAAAGTCAGAAACAGCCTTATTATTTTACTAGAAAGATTCAAGTAACAAATATATTCATAAAGACACAAAAGAAGGAAATCCAAGAAAGGGTAGCTAAAGCTTCAATTTCAAGTCACCAGTTTCCTCATATTATCTGTCGTCATGTCAGATTAGACTGAGAGAAGCCATGATTATGTTTTTAAGTATTTTTGCATGCAAGTCCATATTGTTTCTATGTTAATTTTTTTACAACATATTCTAAATGATCATCTGCAGTGGTAAAATAAAGTGGGTCATGTCCTTCAAACGTTGGATAAGCAATTATCTTGGCTTGAAGGAACACAACCACTGCTTCTACTACTTTTCTGCATATACCAGAATATTGTGTACACGAAGGTAATTTTTCCAACATTTTACTCCATCGGTTTAATGCACATCCCTTACATTATCACTGTGAAGAATGAAAAGATGAAACTGACTGAAACTTAAGAGTGACTGAAGTCAGTATATTCTAACAGGGAGTTATGCTTCTGAGCCATACAGGTTAATGAGTTACTACTTCGTATCAACTGAAGGTGATGGCTGCTTATTCACTCTTTGTTTGTTTCAAACACAAGGTAAAACACATTAGTTAAACTTTAATGAAAAAAGGTTATGTTAATGCACTTTACTTTGGATTTGCCAAAGGCTAAGTGTTCATTTAGTACCTTTTAAAACAATGGCAACTTGATGAAATGGCTGAGCCCTAAATGGGATTAGAATATAATTCTGTTGCCCTGATTTCTGGTTCCCTGTTCTAATTATTAAACAAAATTCAGGTTCATAGATTTCAAGGCAATATTTATTTGTTCAAGGAAGTATGTTGTCAAAAACTGAGTAGCAGTCAGCTTCATTCAATCTGTGAGTACAGTGAATAAATACCATCTCTCCTCTTACATTATTTCCTTAGAAATTGAGATCTGGGCCTTCATCCACCTTCACATGTATGTCTAGACTTTAAATAAAAATAAACTTCTTCTGAAAGCTAGGGCTGTTAAGCTTTGTGTATACAGTCCACTAGAATGAAGGCAATACCTGTTGCAAGGTGATATGTGAAAAGAAGTAGTTGGAAAAGCAAAAATAAAATAAACAGGAGAGCAATCAAGAGTAAAATTTTCCCTTTGAAAGCTATCAGTAGTCTTTCTGAGAAAGAGAAGACAAATAAATCAAACCTATTCCACAACTGACAAGTATTCTGGAGGAAAATACCCTTTTTGACATCATGGAAGCTTATATATATCCTTCAAGAGGAAGGAACAAGAAAACCTAAAAAAATCACAATATTTTTCTGAAAAATTACAAAAGTTCTTGAATTTGGCTTGAGTTATCATATAATCTACTGCCTGATTGCATTTGAAATATTATTTCTTCCATCTACGGTTTCTATATATATGAAAGTTTGACTAGTTTCCAGGTCCAACTCATTTATACATACTCTTCTAAAAGTCACAGAGCCAGAGTAACCACTATTAAGTTAGTATTCCAAACATTTGTTTTAGGCACATGATTATCAAGTCACAACCCAGCACCACTGGAAGTCAAGCTTTCTCTTCTGGTTTCTGATTCAGTATGTTTCTTGTACAGCTGAAGATGTGTAAGGTATTCTCAGTCAGGCCTTTCATGGATTCATAGAATGACTAAGGTTGGAAGGAATCTCTGGTGGTTATCTTATCCAAATCCTTCCTGTTCAAGTAAGGCTACTTAGCACTCGCTGCTCAGCACCATGTCCAGATAACTTCTGAATCTCTCGAAGGATGGAGACTCCACAACCAACTTGGGCTACCTGTGTCAGTGTTCAGTCACTCCCACAGTGAAAGTGGTTGCTGGTGTCCAAACAGCAGGAAGTGTGCCTCTGCTTCTGTCAGTGGGCATCACTAGTAAAAGCCTGTCTCCATCATCTTTCTATTCTCCTTTCAGGTATTTATACAAATCGTTAAAATCCCCCATGAGCCTTCTCCAAATCAGTCCCAATTCCCTCAGCTTTTCTTCGTAGGAAAGGTCATAGAATCACACAATCACACAATCACACAATCACAGAATATGCTAAGTTGGAAGAGATCCACAGGGATCACCAAGTCCAACTCCTGGCCCTGCACAGGACCATCCCCAAGAGTCACACCATGTGCATGAAAGTATCATCCAAACACTTTTTGAATTCTGTCAGCCTTGGTGTTGTTACCACTTCCCTGAGGAGTCTGTCCCAGTATTCAACCACCCCCTCAGTGAAGAACCTTTTTCTAAAATCCAACCTAAACCTCCCTTGACACAACTTCAGGCCATTCCCTTGGGTCCTGCCACTGGTCACCACAGAGAAGAGTTCAGTGTCTGTCTCTGTTCTTCCCCTAACAAGGAACTTGTAGACTGCAATGAGGTTTCCCCTCAGTCTTCTCCAGGCTAAACAGACCAAGTGACCTCAGCCACTCCTCATATGGTTTCCCCTCAAGGCCTTTTACCGTCTTCGTTGCCCTCCTTTGAATGCTCTGTAATAGCTTTCCTATATTGTGTTGATGATCTAGTCCCTTATTTATCTTAGTGACCCTTCACTGGACTCCCTGTAGTAGTTCCATATCCTTTGTGTACTGGGGGACCCAGTATTGTGCATGATATTCCAGGTGTACCCTCACCAGGACTGAGTAGAGGGAAAGGATCGTCTCCCTCAATCAGCTGTCAAGGACACTATTGACCTTCTTTGCTTGAAGGGGCTCATTGCTGGCTCCACCAGGGTCTACCACATCATGTCCTTCAAAGTTGCATTTGCTGGTCAGGTCTCAGCAAGTACTAGTGTGTGGAATTATTCCTTCCCAAGTGCAGGACTTTTCACTTCTCTTTGTTGAAATCCACAAGGCTCTATTCAGTCTGCTTCCCCAGCCTGTCAAAGTCCTTCCAGACAGCCGTACTGATACTGAAAAGCAGCAGAAACGAACTCCTTAAAACCAACTTGTAGGTGTTAAAAAGCAGGCATTCTTCTTTGCAGCGTGCTGGATGTTTGAAAGATATCTCCTCTAATCAAGAGTGCTAAATGACAGACAAGGCTTTTTATTAGGCATACTGTTTACATATTCATTAAATAGTCTTGCTTACTTGATACATATTCATTACTTGGCTTAACATACTCACGCCCCTATCAGAAGTCCTTATTTGGTCCTTCTGGGTTTTCTTCTTGTTCTTGACCTTGGTTCTGAGCAGGCAGAGTCATTGTGCTTCACCACAAAAACTGTAATGTTTGCTTTTTATCCTATCTGGGTACACAGATTTCAGCTTACATCCTTTTTGTTTTAGTTACATTCCTACTCTATTTCTCTAGGACTTCTCTAAGATTATATTGTTCCTTCTTTGACCATAGTGGAATGCTGTGTTGTAAGAGCAATGTTCTATTTCTTCTATCAGTACAGCTCCCTTTCTCTTACTAGTATGGCAAATCTTCCTCCAGATCATTTTCCTAACCTGGATTTCTTACAAGTACTTTCCCCTGCAGCATGCTCTCAGTTTCTGCCTGAAGGGAAGCTGAGTGTAGCAAAGGGTGTTTTTGAAATCAAGGTTCTTTCTCCAGGGGCCAATTTGTCCTTCAACACCAACTAATATATGTGTAGTCACACAATATATTAAATGCAGTATAAAAGTAATAATGTTTGAAATTCGTTTTGCATCTAGTGTGAACAAGACTTTTGAAACAAGAACCGAACTGTTTGAAATAGGTA
>WEIV01016350.1:1035-15721 GCA_013390005.1 Calyptomena viridis | reverse complement strand
AGTAAACTTTAGTTTTAAAGTTTAAAACTGACCAAATTTGTCATTCTTCTAAACAGTCCACCACAGCAACCTTTAGCTCCCTGATATAAGCATATATGTATTCATTTGCTACACAGGAGAGGAAGATAAATGTCTCAGGTTTTCAGACATTCACTTGAGTACAGAACGCTCTGTCCTCTGTTTCAGGGTCCTTAATTTTTTCCTTAACTATCCAGTCAGGACTATTTGCTTAATGTCTAAATTTTTGGGCAAATAAAAATGAGATAAATACCATCTGAAGTCAGATTTCTGGAGAAAGACAAGGAAGGTGGTAAGAAGAGAGAAATGTTGGAGGGAAATAAAGTTAGAAAAGAAATAAGGACTGAACAGAAGGATAGAGAAAAGAAAGATTAAAAAAAAGAGAAAGAATAGCTGAGACCATCTGTTATTGACCCAGCCAAAATGGAAGAAGCTTAGGTAATAAAAAACTGAATACAACCAACAGAAATAATGTAAACTATGCTCCTATACCAGCCAACTAAAACAAAGTTTATTAGTAATATTTCACAGCTAATTGATTGTTAATGGATGGCATATCGCCCCTGCTTTCTTTTAGATATTGAACCTTGTAGATCAGACGCCTTTAAGAATACCTTCCAATTATATCTTTTGGGGAAATTCAATATTTGTAAGAAAACAGCCTTGGAGAGAGTGTATCTGGGCAAGAAAATAAGTGCTTTTCTCCTGAGTTAGTAGGTTTAGTTCAGAGAAAAATATATAGAAGCTACATTTGTCAAGGTCTGGTTACAGATGTGTCCTGTGCCACTACAGATGCACTAAGAAATCACCGTTTTTAAATAAACAAGAAATTTAAATGAAAATTAACATAACTTTAAACCTATGATGATATATTCATACCAAATTAATAAAGAAAAAATNGTAAAAGCCTCTGTTATGCATCAGTAGCCATGCTTTCGTACTTTTAAATATAGCTAAATTTATTTAACAATAAAAAACATTCTGCAAACAACCTGGAATTATATGTACCACAATTTTTGTGAAAATCAAATTGGTAATCCTAAAATTTCTTAAGCATCATTCATTTTACTTTTCAAGACTTTCAGATCTTTGTCCATATGCTTTGTAGAATGCATATCAATGACTATATACAGTTGTTTTCCTAGTGGTACTGAGGGGCCTGAGTTTTTACCTTTGTTGCCTTTTTTTTTAATTAAATAAAATACTGATTTATATGCAGTCTATAGTCACTAAGTTCTAATAGAAAGTTAAAGAAGCAGCCTGAATATTGTGAAAGTTCCTACTAAGCAAATACAAACTTTATATTACAAAAGAGAGAATCAATACTAATACTGTGAGTATATAGAATGCTTTTCATAAAGAAAATAAATAACACTGACAATATAGATAAAACAATTACTTTTTACTGTTAGTGAATAAGAGCACGGGAAAGTAATGTAAGTTTTACAATGGGGTTTACAATAGTTGCCTTAGATCATCAACTGCTAAAAGCAATGTATGTTTTACCATTTATTTTCAAATTATTTTACTAATAAATATATATTAGCCAATGTATACAATAAATGGTCATTACCTGTGTAGACATACTGCTGCTTTTCAAGAATCTCAGAAATTTCAATTGAGGCAGGATAGATTTTGTCATTACCCTCTGTTGAAAAGAGACAGCTCAGATCTACAAAATTGAGACAGTGGGGACTTTCCTTTGGAGCTGAAAAGACAGCTCAAAGTTGGCATATAAATCACCTGGTCACCACTACAACAGCAACATCAGACACATCAGGATATGGCAAGTAATAAGAAGGAGGTACTAGCTGACGAGAGTTGAGGATCAAGCATAAGTTGCAAAGTAAAATTCCTCTCGACTTCCATAGAAAATATTTTTCCTTAAATTCTGATGATTACCTGCTTTCTTCATGCTTCCCTGAGGAAGCTTCCTTGGTATAAAATCCCTGTTGTTTCTACTATTCTCTATTCATTCCATCTTGAAGTGTTCTTCAAAAGGCATGAGCTCAATTTTTCCCAAAGTGTCCCCCTTCCCTTGTGGTTCACTCTGTATGCACCAACAAAGACAAGCCCTTGTCTTTGTAGTAGCCTTCTCTGGTGCACTGACCTATTAGTTAAAACAAAGATAACAAAGAGTAACAAGAAGTCACGACAGATCTGTCAAATCAGTTATTTTTTAAATTCCAATTCCATTGTTTCTACATTTTACAAAAGAGATGAGATTATGTAAGATTTTATTAATACATATTTAGTTTCTAGATTTCAAAACACATTTGTAGTAGTATGCACGATGTTCTATTGAAATAGAGTTATATAGTTACGTAATTCTTTAAAGCTCATGGAGAGTTATTATAAAAGAAAATTTCTTTAACTAATTAAATGATTAATCTGAACTGAAATACCTTTAAGCTGTAAAAAGTTAGAAAAAAGTTGTTCTCATATTCCCAATCAATTTTATTGTTTACCGTACTAGTACTGCTTGAGATTTGTAACTAACACTATTGTAAAACAGAGGATATATGTTCTTTAATAACAAAAATGCTGCTTGTTACTTATTTTTAGAATGCATCATTCAAAAGCTATTTAAAGATGTAAATTATTGTAACAAAACATCATGGGGCCATAAAGATTTATAAGTTGCTAAATGATCTTCAGGGCAAAAGCAAATAACATGTAACACCTGGCATAGGCAGTATGTTTAACAGTAATGCAAATCCTTTATGGTACATTAACACCTTCAGAAATGAATAATGTCCTAAAATCAATCTCACAAAAAGTTACAGATGAGGGTTAACATGTAATGTAATTGCAATGAACAAAATCAGCAAATAGAATTTATCTAATGCCTCTATACAAGCTCTCTTACCATTAATATTCCCCAACAAAAAGATTTTAAGGCGTGTTTGTGATGGATGATGTTTATTTCATTGAGGATCTGAACTATTTTGCTATTTATCAGAATTAGAGTTATTATGCATCCTATTCCTCATTATGTGCCTAATTAATTTGCTGTATTAAAAATTCATCTTACTTTGTTCAGATCAGGCAAGCCAAAACCTTTTAATTTCATTGTGCTCAAAAGATTAATTTTCTCTGCTACCATAAGGACTAATAATTTATTCATATTACCTGAATCAATCAGAAAATCCCCCCCCCCCCCCTCTGCATTTATCACAAAGACAAAGGGNCACAAAGACAAAGGGCTTCTCTATCCTTTTTTTTTCCCTGCAAATTTAAAATATTTAATTGGCAGCAATGGTGCTAGATTAAAGTAAATATTGTGAACTTCCGCAATACATATAGGGATATATTATGGCTTTGTAGTGAAAGTAAAGTAGCAAATGGTCCTGCTGAACATCATACCTTTAGTGAAACTCACTAAAAATGTTGGGTTGTTTGTTTTTTACTTTGAAAAATAGTTAAGGAGTTGTGAAACCTGATCATACCTTTCTTATTTTTAATAATTAATTCCATTATTTATTTTTCAGACTGTATGAAAAAACAGAGCAACTAAAATTTCTATGACAATACAGTGGAGTCAAGAATTTAAAAAATGGAAAACCAAATGAATAAATAATTGGATGGACAGTTTACATATTATCTGCATTCAAAAGACTACATAATTCTGACAAAATTTCATATTTGATAAAGACAATATTCAGTTCAGCTATGTTGTTTGAAATAGTTAAGTTATGGATGTAGCTGTACATATCGGAAATATGTATGTACTGAAATCTGTAATTTTATGTTCAACTGCAGATTTTTTAATCTATTAGAAAATACTGTGATTTTGCAAATTTTTTTATGTTTGAATTTTTTGTTATTAATAAGATTTTATGAAGATTTTTATCTCTAACTTCTTCTCTTTGAATTATTAAAAGTACAAAAATAGGTAATTACACTTGATCAATACTGCCCACTATGTTAATATTCCAAATTCTAACAAGGAGTGAAAAATTACAGTTGTATCAATTCTTTCTCCCTTTTACTCCCCTGTAGGCTGTAGTGTATTTCACATGAAAAATTTATTTATGAACGCAAACTATAGAACTTTCTCCAGACTGTGGCAATATATTAAATCAATGTTCACCATTTTCACTAAGAAATATGATGGCTAAGGTGTTCCATTTATCACTGACTCAGAATGAGATTTATCTTGGCAAACATTAATTAGTCATTAAATTTGGTATGTAGTCTAAGACAAACTATGTTGATTAATTCCATTTTAGAGACAAAGAAAAGAGACTGAAGATTGCTATAAGACGGAAAGAACAGACATTTTCTGGCATCCTCTTTCAATAGATCCTAGGCCTAAATGACTTGATAGGGACTTAACTTATAAGAGGATGAATAGAAGCAAGACAAATTCTATCCCCCACAAATGAAGTTAAAAAAGCTCTCATTCCCCTAAAAGCATATCTGCACAACAATATAGGTAAAAAAAGAAAGGATCCACATGTGATGCTAATGAAATCTTCAAAATTCTTGAGGTTCTCAAGAAACATCTGATGAAAGATCAGGAAAAATAGTATTCATGCAAGTACGGGAAGTTGCAATTGTCTTGAATTTTCAACAAGATAAAGTGCCACTTACAGATTTGTCTATAACCTTGTAGACTTCAATTTTAAGAAAACAACTACTGTTTTTCCAATATGCATTGAAACTCATAACAAAAATGTGTTTGATTTTTGGTGAATTAACCTTCACTACAGTATTAGATCCATAGTAATAGCAGATCCATGAGCATAGATCTTAAACTGAATGGATCTTTTTGTGAATTTCATCAACATGTTTAAAAAATAAAAGCAAAATGTTACAGGAAGAAAAACTGCTTAATTCTAAAGCTTTCTAAGTTTTGTTTGAATTGCTTTTCATTTTTTTTAATACTAATCAGATCTGTTACCCACAAAAAAAAGGGAAAAAAAAGAAATAAAATTATTTTTTGGTACTAAATTTTTAATCTATTTTCAAAGACTTAAAAAAATTCCTTTATTTTTGCTGTTCAAATTTTGGGGAAGTTTGATGTTCTATTAAAGTCTCCCTTTTTATCTAAGTATTTTTATTAATATTTGATTTTGTAATCTATAAAGACAATCTTACTTTCATGTAAACTTTTATATTAAAAAAAAGTAAAAATCTGCTCAATAATGGTCTAATCCCACAGAACTCTTATTGTTAAAGAAAATGCACCCAAAACCAATACTCTGAACCTGTGGAGAGGAAGTGTGCATCTCCAGCGAAGTGTTTGAAACGCTAGTCCAAAAAAGAATGAGTCCCAGTCCCTAACACATACAAGGGCTGTTTCATGTAAAACTGATACACAAAGAGGTCTTGAGAAGAAGACATTTTGGATAAGTGTTATTACCATTACATCACTGTTAGCCTTAAACTACTCTCCCCAAAAGTAAGAAATATGAGCTAAAGAGAAAGAGGTCTCCAAGATATCAGATAGTGAATTAAAAGGCTCAGCAGTTCATCTGGCTCACATGTTAAAAGTAAATTATTTTCTCTTCAGGCTGACAACTGTCTTTTATAGGCAATAGGATTCTGAAGAGTTGAAAGAATTATTCTTTAAGAATAGGAGATTCACAGGATTGTGCCTCTCAGGCTACATCTATGCCAGTAAATCTAAAAGACAAGTTGTGTCCTTAAACATTGGTACACATTTCTATTTGACTGCCTGCCTGGTTTTTGGCATGTTTTGTCCCATGCCAGCTAGCACGCTCCCAGAAGAGGTTCAGATATGGTTTGGAGTATAACAAACTTGCTGTAAATAACCTGGTCAAGCCACCTGCTCTGAGATAGAAGTAAATCTATCCCCACTGATGTGCATCAGCAATTCACATACCAATGGAGACAGAGAAAAAAGTTCTGGCCTCTTTTATAACATGCAAACACAGTCTAATAAAAAAAGACATGTTCTTTGGATCCTATGCTACGGATAGGCAAAAATATTCTCCATTTTGTAAAAATACATCTTTAAGTGTATGCAAAAATTTAAGGTCAAAAGCTGATTGATTACACAGTTAAACATCCTCATGATTATCTAGCACTAAACACAGGTGTTTAAGAATCTAATTCTAGATTCAGGTCTTGTAATTTCCATGTGTAATTAGCTTCAGTAAAATATCTTCACCTTTTTTTTTTTTTTTTTTTTTTTTTTACTAACAAGCTTCAACATTTTTTGCACTCGCAGTGTGTAAAATCCTATATATTATACTTTTCTGGGATTCATATATCAGTTATTAGATATTTCCGCATCAACAGAGCACACGTTAAGAATGAGATATTGAAATACTTGTCTAAAAGCATCAATCATCCAACAGCATGGGAAAACCAGACACAGATAGGCAGCAGCAAATGTTATTTAACATGTAGTTATACTACACTACCTTCTCAGTCCTGTATGCTGTTAAGGGATGGGTGTCTACAGGGCCTAATTCTGTTAAATACATTTATGTCACTAGTGGGGTTCCAAAGGGCTCCATCTTAGGCCCGGTTTGGTCCAACGTCTTCATAAATTACTTGGTCATAGGACTGGAAGGAGTGCTAAGCAGGTTTGCAGATGACACAAAGCTTGGAGGAGCTGTCGACTCTCTCCAAGGCAGGGAAGCCCTGCAGAGAGATCTTGACAACTTAGAGGACTGGGCGATCACCAACAATATGCAGTTCAATAAGGGAAAGTGTTGGATTCTGAACCTGGGATGGGGCAACTCTGGATGTTTGTACAGGTTGGGGAATGAGATGTTGAAAAGCAGTGCTGTGGAAAGGGACCTGGGGGTCCTGGTTGACAAAAAGTTGAATGAGACAGCAGTGCCCTGGCAGCCAGGAGGGCCAACTATGTCTTGAGGGGCATCAGGCAAAGCATCCCCAGCCGGTCTAGGGAAGGGATTGTCCTGCTCTGCTCTGCATTGAATATGGTGTGCAGTTTGGGGCACTGCAATGTAAGAAAGACACTAAGATATAAGAGACTGTCCAAAGGAGGGCAATGAAGACAGTGAAGAGCCTTGAAGGGAAAAACGTATATGGAGTGGCTGAGGTCACTTGGGCTGTTCAGCCTGAAGAGGAGTCTGAGGGGAAACTTCATTGCAGACTACAACTTCCTCGTGAGGGGAAGAGTAGGAGTAGATGCCAATCTCTCTAGTGACCAGTGACAGGACCTGAGGGAATGGCCTGAAGTTGTGTCAGAGGAGGTTCAGGTTGCATATTAGAAGAAGGTTCTTCATGCAGAGGGTGGCTGAGTACTGGAATAGGTTTCTCAGGGAAGTAGTCACACTACCAAGCCTGACAGAGTTTTAGAAGCATTTGGATGATAGGGTACATGGTGTGATTCTTGGGAATGGTCTTGTGCAGGATTAAGGGTTAGACTTGATGATCCTTGTGGGTCCTTTCCAACTCAGCATATTCTGTGATTCTGTGATATGTTACTGTAATGAAATTGACATAAATGAATTTCTGGATTTGAAAAGTTCATTACACAGACATCTAGGAAGTACTGTTACAGCAGTCCTTGTAAAACACACATTTGACATCTTATCTTAAAACTCAGCCTTCCAGGTCCTTATGGAAAATGCCATAGAGTATCAATTCTCCGTTCGGTCAGGATCGATTGTTCAGCATAACACTCTGCAGTGTTTAATTTCTGTCAAAATCAGACACGCACACCTTCATAAATCCTTGGTGATCTTTTCTTGTCTAAAGCTGCATATACCCCATGCATCCCTCTGCTCTCTTACATAAACAATTAGTAGAAACTGCATAAGCTATGATCTTTTAATGTACAAAATTTATTTTAATTGTTTGGTTGTCTTAATTGTACTTAAATTGTACCAATGGATTTTAATTACTTAGTAGTGACGTCACATATAGGAACATTATGATGCAGTCATATAATATTAAGAGGGTTTACGCTTTTTGGTGTTACTTTTAATAGCAGCTGTTAACTATTTTTTATGGAAGGTGCACTCTATGGATGTCTTTTGATGCAAGCTTCTTTTGATTTGTTCAATTTCACCCCCAAATAATACGTTAATTAAATCTACTTTGTAGCATATTTCCCACATTCTGAAATGTTTTGTATTTAACATTTCAGCGTATGCAGATATGATTGGCTATTAATAAACAGATATATATATATATATGCACTTAGCAAGACTAGTAATGACCTCAGATTGATACAAAGTCGTAAATAACCCAGCGATTTCAGATGCAGTGGAGTTTTTAGACCTCAATTTAGATTTTGTTGCTGAACACAGGTGTGTACACTCAAAATTACAAACTTGATAGTCCTCTGTCAAGTGCTACTTGACAGTGAAGCATAAAAAAAGTTGACTTGACTGACACACTAACTAGAGGTTTCCTTAGTTTCTTCAAGTTGTAGTTCTGCATGTAACTAAGCTTTTCTGAACAGCAGTCCTGTGAGTAAACTGACATGGCTAAGGTCTACAAAAATTATATTAGTATGAACAACTTTTTTAAACAACTATTTTAAGTATATATATATGTGTGTAAATATATATAGAGGAGTTGCTCTATTCTAGTTATAAAAAAACACTAGTTATAAGATTCAGCAAAATGGTGGAAACAATTGTTTCTGTGTTTTCTTCTATTTGAAGAGATTTTGCACATGCTATGGTCATGAATGTTATAAAAAGATACAGTTCTCCCACTGCAACTACTACATAAGAGCCAACAACAAAAAAAAAAATTATAAAAAACCTAAAAAGCAGGAAGAAATGTAGAGATTAGAATAGTTAACATAAAAGTGGAAGAAAAAGCATGGGCTTTACAAATTCCACTGGTTAAAACAGAGAAGCTGTCCCGTGCCATGAGTTGGCGCTAGATTTAGGCTTCTGCCCAGCTTTGTAATGTTTATAACTACTAAAGGCACAAAGCCATGCTCCTTTTTATGTTTTCTTTGTATGACTCAATGATTCTTGAATTATGTTCCTCAAAGTGGAACCATCCAAATAGACTTAGTAGCTTATACAATGGTTAGGGCATTTAAGTGGAAAATTGAAATATGGTTTTTAATCTACTCATGCACAGAAAGGAACTGGACCTCTATCTCACTCTTCGCAAGTAATTTTTCTTTAGCATAAAGGCAGCTGTTGAAAAAGCAGACAGATTCACAGCTGGATTAAAGAAACCCCAACAAGAAAACAAGCAAACAAACCTACCTGTGCTTTACTCAGTTATTTGGAAGAATGATTGTGGATAATTGACCTTACCCACAAACTGCTGACTGTTGTATCTTAGGAGTGAGACTTTCAAATGGAAGGCTTAAGCTTTGTATCTTCACCTAACATACTGTGAAGGTTAAATCTAAGCATATTCTTGCTCAGTGTCTTGAAATATTTGGCCCATAGTCAGTATCTGTAATGTTCACGTTTTGAACCACATTCACTTTTAATGGGTATTTGATATGATTGAGTCATATTTTAAGTTATAGTCTATACCAGAGTGAGTGAAGTAGAATTATATCTGCTGTGTGGCAAGACAGCTTGTCAGTATACATATTTATCAGGTATAGAGATAAAGATGCAACTAACAGTTTTGCAGCAGCAGTAAAATCCCCTGGGTAAAGGCAAAATGTAATGACATGGATGCTGCGTGAGGTGGTGGCACCTGAGAATAAAGTGATAGCTTTATGAAAGGACAGTTATAAAAATACACACATCACAGTGCTTGCATCTCTGTGAGAAATTTTTTGAAACTGCTATGAGAGCATGCAGTATAGAAAAATATACTCTTCTACAAGATCATAAAATTAAATCTATTTATGCTGACCATTTATGATTTTATGTTATCTGACCTTCCATGAAAGATAAAGAGCAAAATATTATTGTTTTCAATACAATATATGAAACCACTACTACTACTATTTAAGCTATTTTGAAAACGTAAGTACCTTTTGTACGTGAGTAGCCACTATATATTTTTAAAAGTGAATTGATTAAATTAAACATATCTATTCCAGATGATAAAATAAAACCCCCATTCAGATACAAAAAAAATCAGCTTTGCATGATAATTCAAGTTTTCACAAAGCTTATGATGGCAATTTTCTATATCTAAGGCAATGGCTGGGACAAGTTCTAGAAATATAAAACATCGCATTTACATAAGAGAGACCAAACATACATAAATTGTATAAAATATGATCTGATTATTGTATTGCTTTGAATAAACATGTCAAGGCTATCTTACATAGAAATAAAAGGGTAAATTGCATTATCTTATAAAATGGCAATATTTTCCTAGTTTGAGTAAAAAAATGTTTACTTTGCATGAACACTGTATGCTCATTCTAGTCCTTTTAAATGACATTTAACAGGAAGACAAGACTTGCAATGATGAGACTGTTGGCTTTGTTTGGTTTTTTTTCTCTGTAAAAGCTGCAGACTGCAGTGCTCAATAGGTTTTAGTGGTAACTGACAAAAGACAAACAATTTTAATGAAAAAAACCGCAGGATTTAAATTTCTCTGATTTGCTTGAAAGAATTGTCTAGCTAAAGTAATAAACATCAAAAACTTTTTTACTTTTTGAATTTTTACCCCTTCTATTAAGCTATAAAACCAGAGTTTTAGAAACCAGATGCAGCTCCTACTAGGTAGTTAAAAAAGGGTGTAGTGCAATACATATAGCTCTGGGGTAGGACTCTCGTGGATACTTTTTATTGATCTATATCCCATCAGAACAACTTCTGCTGATTTCTATGAGGGACTGTTAAACTGACAGTTTGAACAACTGCAAACTTCTTCTGTTACTATTACTAGAACAGAAATTCTACACATTATTCTATGCAATATCTTCTTTAGAAAATCAATCTGGATAATTTCTAGTGAAACTATTGTCCACTCAGTAGCCATTGATTTAGGGGAAGATGACAGGTTTTACAATACTGGGATAAGAAATGCTTCAGTCAAAAGGATATCAAGTTGTGCCTGTTCATCGCAGTAAATGAGTGGCTTGTTAACAAAATGTCACTGCAGAGCTTGGGAAGCCAGCTGTCAGAAAATTAGAACAGGATTGTGGAAACTAAACTAGGCATAGAGATATGCCTATTTGTTCATAGACTTCTTGACTGCTTCCATGTCTCCTATTTCTAATAATTTTTCTAAACAATTTAAAAAAAAATCAGTTTGATCTTTGGGGGTTTTCTAGGTTGTTTTGAGAGAGGGGCTCTTCTGCAAGAAAAAAAGGAATGTTCTCTCCATTTTACTTTGTAAGCATAGGAAAAGCTAATCCATGTAATTCCACTTACTAACAGATTGTTCACATTCTTTGAAACAATTGATTATCATCATAACAGTATGCCATTTTGAAGAGCATTTTGATACTAACCTGGATGTGGCCAGAGATAATCTTATATCGCAGATAAACTGAAAGACTTTTTTTCTCTATTTCAGATCAAACCCATACTCCTAAGATTTACAGAAAAAATTCTTGCAGGAAAACCATTAAAATCTTCCATGCAGATGAAAGATAATTTTAAGTGCTTGCTACTGGAGTATAGGATAAACAGTTCTAAGTATTTCAAATTGCAGTAGATGGCTTTCTGTGGGCAACTGCATTGAGTACCAAATGCTTTTTATTTGTACTAGACTTTTTCCCAGTAATTTACTGTCATCATAAGTGAAATGAATGTTAAAACAGTATGTTATATTTGCACTGAAAGGAAAAATGCAAAGGATAAGAATGAATATGTTCATACTCTGGGTACAAAATTCAAAAGTAAAACTGTAGTACAGTGAAACAAATAGACTGTGAGCATTTTTCAGAAGTTTCTATGATAAGAAGCCTCACATAATAGACAAAAAGCTAATGGAAATAATGACAAAGAGAAAATGGAGCATGCAATCAATAAGAAACAAGTCCTAGTTAGTGTAAAATGATGAAAAAGTGTACTGCATTGGGGATGTGACTTTCTGTTTTCTAATATCTGTTTTCTCAGGTGTAGTAATTATAAAAAATAACTCGGAAAAATTAAAAATATATGGAGAATTTACAGAAGGCATGAGGAAAAAGATGAAGTAAACATAAATTTTCAGTTGCTTTTACTGCACAGTACAGAAAAGCCAAAAACGATCTGTGGATTTGCTACAAAAACCCAAACCAACAAACTTTCTGAAGGAAGGGAAGAGAAAAGCAGAATGAAAATGTGCAGGCACATAGCAGAGTGTGAGATTGCCTTGTATGATGGACAGATCTAAAAACTGCTTTTGTGGCTACTGAGCAGGACTGAACACTAAAGTGAAGAACTGTCTGATGAGTGCTTAGAAAGAAGCTGAAAGGGAGGCAAAGGTTCTTCAGTGCTGAAAACACTCAAGCCAATCATGTGGTAAAGCATATGTAGCCTGGACTTCAAAACAAAGCAACAGAAACAAAGCATAATGATGTGTGACCATAAAAACACACTATTCTTCACAATGAATTCTTTATAGATCCTATTTGGTAAGGAAATTCCATGAATTAAAAGATCATGCTTTGAGAGAATTGTGTGTATGTTACTACGAGGCAGCTAATGTTTCTTGTTAGCAAATTTCTCTTCCTCTGGAGAACAAAATGAATCTTTACTTACCAATCATTACACTTCAGTACATGATTTGTTACTTGTTTTGCCTAAATTTAGTGATGCCTCTGAGTTTTCTGGTCAATAAATCATGCTCTGTCACAGACAATGACTGCTTAGCCAGAAAAATTACTAGAAGCATATATTGATGGCTATTGCATATTAAAAATATTAACCCTTACACATATTCTACTGCTGCATCCTTAGAAATAAGGTTGAAAAATTTCAAAAAAACCAATATCTATGACTTACAGTGACATCTTAAATATTCTGCACTAAAAATGAAAACCAATGTTTTCTTTTAAAGATATTTTGTTTGTTTGCTTGTTTTTTTCTTAGAAGTAAAAGAAAAATAATTTTTTTTCTTTGTGAAATATACATTTTCCAGTTCTTGTTCCAGAAAGAATAATCCTCCCTCTACTCCTTTAGTTTCAGAAACCTCAAGGACTTTTCAGACACCCGAGAAACCAAATTTGTACTTAATTAGGCTATTATACAACCACATTAATCTTGCTGCTGCTATAAAAAATGTTCAAGCTGCTACAGGTATCAGATACTGCAATGTTGCTAGACTTGCATCTTAAACAAACCAAAAAAACACATACAGTAAAGTATTTAATAAATCCAATATACTACGCTTTAAAGGTTGTGGGTTTTCTATAAAGTATTTTCATTACCACTGTCTTTTCAGTTTCTGAGCATTGAAAATATGATAGACAATGGAAAAGAATTAAGACCTTATGCAAAGTCATATACAGTGTAGCAAGATTATTTACAGAAATGCAGTGATAAAGGGCTGAATTTGGCATATTTAAATTTTTTTATTATTTAAATTCTTTTTAAAGGAAAACTGGGATATTAAAAACACAATAAGTGATATCTGAATACTTGTGTTGATAGTATTATCATCTAGTTACTCTGGCATTAATTTCTCAAAGAAGAAACCAATAATAAAATGATATGCATATTTATATAAGAAGAGCATTTGGAATTTCTTCAAGATTAACCCATGTAGTTTTATCCCACAGGCAAATGGGAGAGAAGGGACAGTGAAATACAAGATTCATTCAAGTATTAAACCCACTATTCAAGATGGTGGAGTTAAATGCCTGCTCTTCCTACTTAACACTTGAAAAACCCTCATTATTTCCCTGTGCATGTCTTCTGTGGCAAAGTTCTTGTGTTGTAAGCTAGATAAGGAAGAATATTCACACTGAATGTGATTCCGATTGGGAAAGCAGACTCAGCATAATATTCTGAATCACTTCAATATACTGATTCAGCATTTCTGATATAAGTAATTTAAAAGAATAAATTTAGCATAACATCAGGTTTGAGTCTAAAATAAGGGACATCCTTCACAATAAGGTATATTTGGCAGGTAGGCTTTAAGTAAACAGACTTTGGTATATGCTCACAATCCCTAGAGTAAACATAAAAAATAAACAATGCACATTCACCATGGCTTCATTTAGTAGCAGTAGTTTAAAGAATTGCTGTGTGAAGCAAGCATTTTTTATAGATTGTCTTCTTGATAGTTGAATTAAAATTATGTGCTGCAGAAATTAGGGACATCATATGAAGTACAGAGGAGTGTAACTTAAAAGTGAAGGAGTTCCTTGAACCCTTTATGTTTGATCAGTCTGCCAACATGCCCAGAAAGCTGAGAACCTTGTGCCTGACCAGTCTGTCAGCATCCCTTTAGGAGAACTCCACTGAGCATTCTGCTGTGAGGAAGGGTGGTTAAACTGACTTGTTCAGAAACACGTCAACAGTATCAGAATCAAATCCTTAATTACAATTTAAAAAAAGAGACTTCCTCCTGAATCTGTCCACTTTTGTCAAGTGTATTATCCACTGCTGGTAACAGCTAGTGCTTTTGAAGGAGCCATGCTAAACAGTTTATGNCACTATCAATTAAAAAAAGGAAAAAAAGATGCTAAAAGGCAAAGTGAAAGTTTATACACTCCTGTTTCACCTCTTTTTCATCGTATATTGGAGAATAAAAAAGTCACATTATAAATTATATTGTCCAAAACTGAGAGTCCAAAGAGAAGCTTTGAAAGAAGCTTTGGTTTTATTCTTCTATG
>WEIV01016341.1:5807-15836 GCA_013390005.1 Calyptomena viridis | reverse complement strand
ATTAGTCTTGAGGACAAAAGACATCACAGAAAGAACATTGCCTCGTCAATACCACTAAGGAGACTTTTCGCTGTGCCTTTTGTACCCGGACTTGTCTATCCTGCATCAGCCTGTTTAGTCAGCGGCGAGCTTGTAGCAAGTGTGGGAAGAGCCCTTCCCATATCTTCGTTCATGAAGCTTAGCCTTGATTGATCGATCGACAGTTTCACAGTGGAGTTATTGGTGTACCAGTTCTCAAAACCATGGAATTTTATTGGTGACCCATAATGACCTCCTAGCAGAGTCCACCTATGCATCAAAAAGAAGAGTTTTCCTTTATGGACTATTTTTTAGGTACAGAGTTGTCTTTGTGCAGCTACTCAAAAGAGAGAAATCTGTATTACACATAAAGCTAAAATAAATAAAGAAAAACATTTAGGATATAAAACCTAGCATCATTTGTAGGAGGAACAGAAAGGAAAAAAGGATAATGAGTGACTTATACAACAATGGTGATAATTTTGGGTTTTCACATATTTATCTTAATGTATTTGACTTGGCTAAGGAAAAGATTGTTCAAACTTTCATTAGTGTATTTGATCTCAGTTCTTTATAAATGAGATGAAAATTATACAGGGTTGATACAGGGAGTTACATATCTCCATTGCGCGAGTCAATGAGAGATGAGGACAAACTGAAGTGGAAAGGGCCTTCCAGTATCCAAGCTACCACCACTGATGGATCATGTTATCTATTTTGGTAATGGTACACAGTGTCTCAATATCTGCTTCCACCACTGTTCATTTAGCAGGTCAGCTGTTATACATGCTATACATACATACATTTATGTATAGCTATTAAATACAGAACGATTTTTTTCCACCAGACCATATAATTCAACAGTCAGCATCTCTTAATCTATTATTACTAATATTTTTGTCTACATAGCACAACCAGTGGTTTTTTTGTTGCCTTTTTGAAAAAAGTTACCTACCTAGAGATCAGCTCCTGTACATTTTGTATAAGTTCACTTATTTAAGGGAAAACTGTAGCTTGGTGTCTTTATGTAAAACTTTATATTGGGAAAGTATTGATCAAACTATCTGCAGACACATTAAGCCAGGTGTTGGTAATAGAGAAGGACCAGAAGGAAATCAGGAAATTCTTGAAGACAATAGAAAAACAAGACATCTAACACGATATAGAGCTATGAGGATGAAACACTTCCATCTTTGCTCTTCTTTGTGCCTGGGAAAAGGGAAGGCAAGGGAAAAAGGCTTGTAGGTGTCCCTATATATACATGCTCCAATATTTGAGGTGCATGTAGTTTGTTTGCATCCTGAACAATTTGCACAATCCTTTTCCCTCCAGAATAAATGAATTTGTGGGTGTTTGTGGTTTTTTTCCTTTACGCTATAAAGGGGTTTTAAAATTTCTTTGTGTGTTTTGTTCTGTTTTTAAATAAACAGGTGCAATAGAAATTGGAAATTAATATAAATCTATTAAATATATAACTGATTTTTGAGCTATGCATTCACAAGAATAGACATAGATAATGAAAATACAGTAGAACAAATATTTTTTGGTTACAGACTAGTTTTTTTATTTATAATAACATTATTCCTTCTTTCATGTATGTAGACAAATACTGAACAGCAACCTTTGTTTTTTCTCTGCTCATGTCAGTATAATTGTGGTGAACACCACTTCTTCCTTTCTCCCTAAACACAACAAAAAGAGCAATGCTGCTGATTCTGGGTTACATTGTTTTGGTAGTAGGAATTACTGATTTGCTTGAGGCAAAACTGCCAAGTCTGTGTAAATTATTAACAAATATATTTCTGTATTATAAGATATTGAAAATATTGTTTAATGATAATTTAAAATGATGGCTTTAGAAAACAATTGTTTCTTTACAGTTCTTATTGACGCAATCAATTTTCCATCTTTCTTTCACTGAGTAGTATTCTATCACAAAATATTTCCTAGAATAGCAAAGAAAAGTGTAATTTTGACAGCATCTTAACATGATTTTCAAATTACCTCAATATTTTCTACCTTTTTCTAAAGTTAGCTTTTATTGTAACAGGCAGAAAAAGTCCAAGGAGAGAGTAAGATTTACTTAGGGTGAAATTAACTTTTCTGTGACTGTAGCCGTAACTTTTTTTTTTTATATTTGCAATTCATCATATTAAATTTTTCCTTCTTGATGAAAACCATGAAGGTGACAGACATATGTAATACTGTGTCTTAAGTTCAAAAAACTCTTGGGAATATTATGCTAATATTTAGGTGCTGCACAACAGAGGGAATGGAAAACACACTGGTTTTCTTCTGGACAACATAGAGGGAGGATGTCAAGAACAGTCTCTTCCACAGATACATATTCTGAGCTTGGATGAGCAAATCACCCTCTGTGTACCTTTATTTTTCTGGTTTAAATTAATAGTATTGATAATTCTCTGCACACATGAGGTAATGTCAGTATGCATTTACTAACTGTATGGAACTATATCTGTTGTGGCCACACATATACATATTAATGGGATCACTGATGTAATATTTTCAGTGGAGAACAGTCTTACTCTTATCTGGGACAAGGATGTTTACATGAGCTTTTATAAGAAAACTGACAATAAAATTTTGGTAAACACAATCAAAAATTATATCTTTTATCTTAAAAACTTTTTCAATCAACCTTCTTAGTTTTACTCTGAATTTGTTCAGAACTTCAATGACTTCTCAGATTTCTTTTTCTTGTCTGTGTGTCACAGGATTTTGTCTTGGGGTGACTTTATATCCCATATTTGTCTTCCCTATGCCAGAAAAAAAATGAATCTTGTGCTTCTAAAACTGAGCCCCAAGAGCCGAGAAAAAAAAACTAGCTAGAGAAATCTTTTCAAAACAATTCTACTGTCTCAAGGTCAATTTTTGCTATGTTACTGTGCAGTTTTGGTTTTGTTGTTTTGTTTTTTTTTTCCAGCGGCCTGGGCTGAAAAGGGGGGAGGAAGACACTGGCCTTCTAGTTTTTCCAGGGGGAGTGCTGCCTGTTTTCTTCAGAAGGACGAGACTTAAACTTCTGCATTTTCCTGGACTTTTGATTTCTTCTTCTTCTCTCCTGGACTTGTTGGGACATCAGAATATCAAAACCTCACTGGGAGGCCTTTTCCACCGGTCTGGCCTGGAGGGGCCCCCCACGATCGGCCTGGGACTCTAGAAGGGACTGTGAGTCTTCCAGTCTTCCAGTGAGAGACTTGATTATTTACTGTTATATATATTATTTAGGGTTTAGTATTATTATTATTTTCCTTGTGTGTTTGTTAAATAAATAGTTTTTCCCCTTTCACTTTCCTTCGAGGAAATATTTCTTTTCTCAAACCTGGTGGGAGAGGGTGATTGTGGCCTGTTTTTATCAGAGAATATTTATCCCTCTGAATATATTTGTTCCAAACCAGGACAGCTTTCTAGTAGACTCCCTCAGTCTGAGAGCTACAACTAAACTGGTAGCTCTGATAAACTCATGGTAGCAATAAGGTGAGATATCTTAATTGTAAGTCGTGAAAACAAGGTCTTTTTTATTTAATGGTTTTCGAACATTGTTTAGGGTTGTAATTATTTAGAGGAAACAAATTTTATGTTAATTCTTTCTCTATATACAGCTTTGCTTATGGATTACATAGCAATTCAAGTTTGTGTATATATACTGAAAAGCAATATTCAATGGCATGTAGCTTCATTTTTAAGTTAATCTCTCTTGCATCTTTTGTTTCATTAATGGCCACTGGAAGGTGAAGAGAAAACTTATCTTTGACAAACAATATTTTGTTGTTCTATTTTGTCAATCATCAATCTGTTTTGAAATATGGGGAGTTTAATTGTTTGGGTTTTTTTAAAGCAAAATTTGGATTTTGGAAAGGAATCTTTCTGATTGCATGGAGCAATATCAGCTCTTTCCTCCAAATTATTTGGTCTCAGTTAACACTCATGTAGATTCTGTGAAGCCAACATAGGAAATTCTTATTTTTTTACTTCCATTACATTAAGAAAAATTGTCCAGAGTCCTTTTATTAGTTTCCTTCTTTTGTTANCAAAACCAAAACTGCACAGTAACATAGCAAAAATTGACCTTGAGACAGTAGAATTGTTTCGAAAAGATTTCTCTAGCTAGTTTTTTTTTCTTGGCTCTTGGGGCTCAGTTTTTAAAAGCACAAGATTCACTTTTTTTTCTCCTGGCATAGAGGAGACGAATATGGGATAATCATAAAGTCACCCCAGGACAGTTATTATCACTGCACAATTTCTATTGGGATTTTGTAAAATTGGTGGGCTAGCATAGACAACATTGATAGTATTATAAGGAGATAACTTCCTTTAACCAGATTGTGTCTACTGATTATCTGAGTAGTGTAGACAAAGAGTTTATCTCCATCCTTATCTTCATCCATCTGTACATGTTGTCTCAGGGCTCATTTTGTACATGAAAGGATATGGCCAGATTCCAGAATTTGCAACAATTTTCTGGCATGGGATTTTGAGTAGAAGAGCATACTATGACATTCTTTCGGCTGTATATCTTACACTTAGAGCAGAGGTATAAAAATACTCTGGCTATAAGCAACAATTTAACAGCATGCTACATCATTGCCTTATGTCATACTTCATTCTTCTTTCAAATGCAAGGATGCAGTACATGAAAGCCGGAACTGATGGACAGAAACATTTAATTGAATATTTGTAAGTGTTTCTGCTGAGTTTCCCTTCCCTCCACTAGCAAAGTTATTCAGAAGGCAGTTTAAGATGAAAAAGTCAACTGATTCACTAAAACAAAATTTCATAAATTTTCACCTAGGACTGAATTAGAAAGTTTATAGGCAATGCAAAAAGATATATACAGATGATGACATTGGTTTCTTTAATACTAATGAGGGGAATGCAGCTGTGAGAGAAGCTAATAATAAACCACTTGCTTGAACGGTAATAAAAATCCTTGTCCCTTGGTGGAATAAAAGTGTAATACCGCTATTAAAGATATTGCAAGGAGAGAAAGATCTAAATAAAGCTGAGGCATCACATTTAGTATAAGGCTTAATGGCATATAGGATTCTCAGTAGGTTATAAGGCTGAGAGAAAGTATATATATATATTGGCATAATTTTTATTCAAGTGTTAGATGAAATACAGTGTCATCAAAACTGAGATGGAAAAAAGGTCTACAATGCCAGGATAAGTAGAAAAGATAATTACATAAAAAATGTATTACCATGTGAAATTTAAAGTGTGACCATATATAATGGAAGGCTTTGTTGTACAATGCATCTGTGATGCCTATTCATGCATTTGGACAGGATAAGAATAAGGTTGCTTTGAGCAGTCAAAGAAGACCCTCTGCTAAGAATCAGATATATCCCTATGTTAAAAATAGCTTCTACATTTGATTGATTAAAACTTATTTTTTATGTAATTGATCATTGCTACATGTCAAACTGTTAGAACAACAAATCTAGCTGTATTTGTTACTATCAGTTTTTACTGTATTTATAGAGTTCTTGGCTCTTATTATTAGATGACAACTTTTCTGCCAATTACGACTATAAGCTATAGTTGACCTAACATTTCTAATGAAACTTTTACAAGATATTGCTGAGCGTTATTCACCACTAAAGGAGCTATATAAATGTTTTTTTCTAAGAGCTGAATGCACACTGTTCCTATTTGAGGAGCTCAAACTTTCATTATCTCTGTGCTTTTAGGTTCTCTTCCTTAGTACTCGTATTTCATTCTAAGTAATCAGATTTAGCAGATTGCTACAACCTTTAGGTATTACAGTTTACTCCTCCACTCATTTTGCCTTCTGTATTTCATGATGCTAGTATTTCTATTTGCTTTCCTGAAGGATTTCTTTTTCATTATCTTGACCAGAATTTGCTTATGTGCCTGCATTTGTTCATATTAAAAATTCATATACAAAGTATTTGTAAATAAGAACATACCATATAGCTTATCTCTTGAATCAGAACAGTGATACTCTGCGCATACCCTGAAACACAAGAGACATGAAAATGAGCATTTAATATGGTCACTGGTATAAAGGAATGCATATAGGACTAATTGGGAAAATAACACCTGGGAAGTGGTTTAATAGCACGATTTTTCATATAGGAAGGAAAAGGCCCTAATACATCACAGCTTTTAGGGGGAAACCTGGAGCAATCTGTCAAAACAATAATGGAGCATGCTAAATGTCAAGCCAAATGGCCAGCCCATCCCAACCCACACATGACTTTTAAAAAGCTTTTAAGCCCTGGACAAACATACCTTCAGAAGGTATTTACACTCTTGTAGATACAAATATCTTTGTTCGCCTGTTGATTGTTCTCTTTTTATACATATTAACTTGTTTGTTCAACCTGTTTCATGCCAGTTAAATTCCCTGCTTAAAAATTAGAAAAACAAATATGAAATCGTGTTCTTTCTCTTATATATCCTGAGTATTTATCATTCTATCTTTTATTGTAATCCATACTGACAGTATTTTCCTTCAGCTTTTTCTTGCATATGCCGATCTGTCTTCCGATTACTATTTTTCCATAGGTCTCCATATCAATTTCTTTAAATATATAATACTTAATATTCCGTGAGTTCTTGACAAATGTGCTGCTCAGGAGCCAGAGGAGGCCAAGAAAAGATGCCCTTCTCATTTGATCTTTGACTGCAAGGCACACTGCACAGAGTGTGCAAGGCACGCTGCACAGCTGACAACTAAACCCTGACTATAAAGCAGCTCTCTGGCTTAAAGAGCTCCAAGATAATGAGAAAGGGTGGCTTCGTTTCAGAGCCACCCCTTTTGGAATCCCATTAAGCAAGTTTTCCCTGGAATATAATGCTTCTAATGTCTGCACCAGTTGTATTGGACCCAGAACCACATTATTGGGTGGCTGCATGAGTTCTACTTCAGAAGAGCTCTGTACTTCTCAACAGAGTTTATTTCCATCCTGATCATCCTGAGCAGGGTAGAACATGCCAAAGTGGTGGGATGGAATGAGACCATGTGGGCAGCGAGAATATCCTTGGAGAGGCAAGGTCCAGGGTGCTTATGGGGATAGGGCATCAGGTTGCCTGTAGTGACAGAAGGGCAGACTGCTATTGAAAGGAGGCAGCTCAAGAGTAACAGTGAATGCTTTTCTGCTGCCTAGCCTGAGGGGAAAAAGGTCTACATATATTTTGCTTTTTATAGCCATTCTGTGACCCAGATCCTACTGACAGGCTCTTTGATAATAAATTTACTTTCAATTTAGGTATAAAGCAAAATATAAACTCTGCAAAGATTTTAGTAAAACTGCTATAATCCAGACCTCAATGTTAACAATGTCATCAGGTGTCCAAGACTCTTGGAAAGTGATTGCTGGAAACATATTTGTGTCAGCTGTGGAGGGAAGCACTGAGCTTCTTGATGTGTGGATGCTGCTATGTAACTTAGATTGTAAAAAAATCCTTTCTCAGTTCATTTCCCTTTTTTAGTGTGAAGTTCAGGAGAAGCTAATGTAGTGCCACTTACTATGAAGCCTTTTTCTGTGCTGAATTTCTCTAAATCTTTGCTCATTCTGGCAACTTATTCCCATGCTATTTTTTATATAGTCCTTTAGCATTAGCAATATTTTAGAGGATGGCAGCAGACTCAATGTGGTATCGCATTAAAAGTAAAAAAATAGCAAATTTGGGGAATAAATGCCTCCTTGTTATTTAATGATTTCTGTTTATTTATAGAGTATTCAAACTACTGGGACTGGGACTCTCAGAATAAAGGAAAAAAAGGTGACAAGGCAAGGCGAAGGGTAGAGATGATCAGTTAAATACTTTTTCTGACAAAGCTATAAGAGTGTCAGAGTTGATTTCCAGGCTGTTTGTTGTATTGGGTTCATCCTACTGTGTGGTAATTACATTACTGAGAACTTGATACTCTTGTACAATAAGAGTCTCATGCAAGTACGGGGGTCTCAAGTCCTGTTCCTTGTCACTCTGAGCTTCCCTTTCTTGCTTTGTAGGAAAGAATGATAATAGAAGACAGAGGAGGCCTTCCAATGGAGGCTTACGGTATATATTGGATAGAGAAAGAAATGTCACAAAGGCAAAATCATGTCTGTGTGCACAGGATTATCCCTGTTCCTTTCACTAGTAGGACTCCAATATTCATCAGGTGAAAGCAGCCTTTGGCCTGTGGTAACTGTGGTTGTGTATCAGCAGGACAGGTAAGAACGGCATGGTCATTACTATAATCCATGATCATCCAAACCCTATATATTTACCTAGGAAGTTGCAATAGAGGGAGCTAAAGAATGGCATCACATGTGATTATGTAATTGTTAAAATTAGCTTTGCATTTAAAGAGACAATGAGGTTGTCTTGGGAGAACAGTGTCGCTGACCAGAGAAAATTCTTATAATTCCTGAATTGAGAGCTTTCTCTCACGAATCACAAACACTTATTTATCCAGTTGGTGCCCAGGTCCTTTATGAGGGGCAACTCACTTTTACTTAGTATCATCATAATTTATTGAGGCTTGGCCTGCTTTTATTGCAGAGCAGATTACACACAGCAGCCTGCAACTCTCCAGGAAAGCAGGGCTCCATCAAGCACAACGGTGATTTGGGAAGACAAATATAATACCTTCAAATGACCCTTCCCCTTTCCTCCTCCTTCCCCCAGCTCATACGCTGAGCATGATGCCATATGGTATGGAATATTCCTTCGGTCATTTGGGGTCCTGGCTGTGTCACTTCCTAAATTCTTGTGCATCAACAGCCTATTTGCCATTGGAGTATTGTGAGAAGCTGAAAAGGCCTTGACACTGTGTGAACACTTCTCAGCAATAACAGAAACATCCCTGTGTTGTCAACACTATGTTCAGCACAAATCTAAAACATACACCCATGCTAGATACTATGATGAAAACTAACTCTATCCTAGCCAGAGCAGGTACATTAGTTCGTATGCAGAAAACCCAAGATGCTAGCAGTCCACATACTCTGCAAAATTTATGGGCAATACTTGGCCTGTGATAAAGACCTGCTAAGTATGTGCTAGATTGAAAAACACTTAATTTCTGATATAAATGAAGTGAATTATCAGATAGTGGGCTAAAGAAAGCCCTCCATCTAAATTAATTGTGCACCATAAAATTTTATTGTGCAAAATTAGAATGATTTATGAGACATCTTCCTTAAAAGGCATGAACATTTGGAAAACATATGAATTTGGGCAATATCTATATATTTTAAAATATGTTCTTTTTCTGTTCAGCAGCCTTTACACTCCCTTTTCACACCATCCTTCATTGCAATGTTACATGACTCAAAATCCTTGCAAGATTGGGGCCAACTGTGCTACAAAAATCATGCCTTGCACTCAATATGGTCTCCTGAATGGAACTTTTATTGAGCAAAAATAATAAATGAAAGAGGGAAAGTTAACAGCTAACTGCTGGCATCAGTAAATTTGAAGTAGCAAAGAAGAGGAAAATGTGTATTTCAAGATCACAGAAAATTACATATGTCCAGAAAACAAGATTAAAAGTACATGAAATATGGGGTAGTATAGCAATCACTTTCACATAACATAAGAAGAAAGCATAATGACTGTTTAGCGTCTCTTTTTTTTACAGCTTTCTTGGCTATTTTCTCATTTAGCCAAAGAGAGAATTGACCATGTGGTTTGAGAATTAAGTAGTAGCATGAATACTACATGTGTACTATATACATGTGTATTAATTTAATGTGTATAATGTTTGAAATGTTATTGAGTAGAAATCATTAATCTTCCCTGTTTAATTTCAGAAATTCCTATCATAATACTATAGTACTGAAAAAGTTGTGCCTTGCAAATGTTTTTAATGACCCTATATTTTTCTTGCAAAGATTGCATTTGAACAAGCTTTAATGAAACATAAGAAATTGCTAGAACTCTCAGACTTGTCACAATGTCCTTTTCATTCCATGTGAGTAAGAGCAAAAAATGAATGAGCTGTAAGCCAAAGTCCACAGAGAAGGTAAAATT
>WEIV01016334.1:1457-19776 GCA_013390005.1 Calyptomena viridis | reverse complement strand
AGAATTATGACAAAGTACAACTTGTGAACTGAACAGAGTTCAGTGAAGGTGACACAGAACTTCTTTGTCTTATGTGTTCACGTCTATTTCTTGCTTGAGTAATTAGGATAACACAAATAAGTAATTTGCTTATATCAGGGAGACGTTTACCAGAAAAAAACCAAACTTGTTTACAAGGAGAAATTAAGCACTAAAATATTCTCTATCCTTACAATAGGGATAAGTGGCAAAAATGGAAATTGTAGAGACCAAATTGTTTCATAGGAAAGGGAAATTGAACCAAAATTTGAAAATAACCATTATTTGAAAAAAGAAAAGGAAGCCTAATGAAATAACATTACACAACTGAATTTGATTTTTTCAAAACCACCAAAACAGATAGATTGATTCACATTTATAATTTGGATTTCCTGTAACCATGCCAGAAGATGTCAAAATCTATTACAGCTGATGTCTGCCTCTTATTGTATGTTACATTCTAAAACTCAGCTTTATGCTTTGTTGACAGTAAAACAGAACTGTGAAGATTTCTCTCTGCGGGTATGTACACAAATGACAAACTAATAGTATGATAATTTGTGTCTAGTACTTGTAAAAAGCATGGGCTGGATACCTTGACTACCAGGATCAGCATAGCCCCTGTTTCCTGAGTGAAGAGAAGCAACAGACAGAAAAGCAGAACTCCCAGCTCAGTCCTTTCTCAGCTTCTCTGTAGAATCAATTGCAGAGGCATCAGTTGGGGTGTCATTTCATTATATTGACCTGCAAACATTCCACCTGGACACAGTCTAAAACTATCAGTGAGATCTAAATGGCCAACATGTGCTAAATTAAGTCAAGTTTAGTTCTTAAGGTAGCAGTAGGTGACTGATCAGTCTGAGTCCCATCAGCTGGTCAGAGTGAAATGCCAGGTGCATCACTCATCTCATCTCTACCCCATCCTACCTTTATAGCCAACTTCCAACTGTTTCATATTCCAAATCTAGTACAGATTGTGATCTCCACAAACCAAGCTACTACTGCCTATTGGAACAACTAAGTCATAGAAGCCACTATCTTTGACAAGTAGCAAACACAAACAGACACTAAAATTTGCTTTTCCAAAAATCCCCTGTCCAGGTTATAGTTCTTTATCTCTCCCTGAAGCCTCAGTGTTGCACTTCAGGTAGCAGTATTATGAAGAAAATGAAACACACTTTTCAACATACAGAAAGCACATGTGATATCCTCAACAATGAAATAATCTACCACTAATTTAAGAACCTACTTCAAAAACTGTTCTCTAGCTGCAAATTCTTCCTTAGAAAATTCAGTACCTAAGAAATCAACTTCTCAGTCATATTTTATCAAGCAATTGTAATCTTGGCAAAATTATATAAAAAAGTATTTTGTGTTCTTGATTTGTGTACACATTTTAGGAACCAAGAGATAGGTAGAATTTTATAATTTGAAAAAAGATTTTAAATCATCTTAGACCTGAACACAGAACCATTATAAAAATAAAGATGCGCTCAGGGAGTTCAATAAACCATGTACAGTCTTTCGGCACAAACATTACACTAATTTTCATTTTAAGGCTTTATGACAAAAATAAAAAAAAAATAAAGTAGCTATCATCCTGTTAGAACTTATTTAAAAAAAAGAAAAGAAAAGAAAGAAAAAACTAGACCAACAGCCAAAATCATCAAGTGCCTCAAGATGACTCTAATCATTCTTGTAACTGCATTTCTCAACAGCTGAATACAGGACATAAAGCATAGGATCAGTCTGATGCATAAGCAAACTTCAATGTATCATTTAAAATCTAACATTGTAGGATGGTTTGATTTGTAAACTGTCCAGAAGTTCTGTGAATGGTACTCTGATGTAGTACATAACATTAGTATATCATGTTTACATTATAAAAGCACATATACTTACATTAAATAAGGACATTCTAAATATTTCAAAAGCTCTCTCACTCAGTATTGCTCATAATCAGATCCGTAATTCAACATAAACTCAATCAGTTTAACAAAAAAAAAGGCAGTGCATTGAAATTCTGTTACCAAGGTAAATTAAGCAAAAGGATTAAGTCCAAGTGGACTTCCAGGATAACTTCCAGCATAACTACAGTGCATTACAAAGTCAAATCCATGTTTAAAATCTTATTTTTAACTAGTTCACAACTTTGTAGGTCAGAAAATACCATTGGATAAACCTCTTTGATCTCTCACATACCAAAGACAAGCATATAACTTTGCCTCTTTTTTATTATTTATTTACTTTACTGTCAAATCTTCTCCAGCCTGTTTCTGCCTCCTGATTCTGCAGACTGGGATGCAACAGCAGCAAGATTTCTGTGAGGTTCTGACACTGACTGCAGTGTTTACTTGATCAGCTGTTCCTGATGCACACAATTTACACTTCCTGGTGAGCAGTGAAAATTTGATAAAAATCAGCACAGCAAGTTTGGAAGAAAGTCAGAAATTTAGTGGAAATGACAGAATGTCATCAAGAAAATACTACTGCAGGAATCTATACTTTAAAGGAACTTTTAGACTACCAAGGAGAAGTTTTGCTAAATTGAAATGAACTTGGCAAGTGTGATGGGAGAAAAAAGGAAATATGAGCAGGAGTCAGAATTACTAAGGGATAAAATAAACAGAATTTATCCATATGTTCTAAATTCTGAATAGGCAAGTTACCTTCCTTTCTTTGAAAGTTCATAAAATAGTTTTAATTCTTGTTTCAAGAACCTCCATTTAAAACTTCAATGTTGAAATTCTTCAGCTTATTTGCTATGGCCCTCTTCAGCTGGTAGATGATGCAAGAGAACCATTCCAATTCTAGGCTGGAGCAAACCTCCCACCCCATAAATGATTATTAATTCTTAAGGGTCTTTTCATTCTGATAGTGTGTTTTAACTAGCCCTAAGAATTATGCTTTTAAAAATCAATATATTCTCACACTGTTTTAAAACTAAAGTTGTGGACTATATTTGAACTTCTATCCTTCCTTTGTGAGTACTACTTATAAAAACCAGAGGAGAGACTGAAAGGGCTTTTAAAATAGGTGATAAATGCTGTAAATATTGTGGGGGAAAACACAATTCAGAGAATTATTTATAGCAAAGTTTAGATATTGGCTACAAGCCATTTTCAGAAGCTGTCCTTATATATATATCACACCTTGATGCTGAGCTCTTACAGCTGGATATTTATGAAGGCAATTTGAAGAGTGCCTTGAATAATAACACTAAGGAAGACTTTGCTCTGATAGAAGTACCCCCTTTAACTAACTGCATTTGTCACAACGGCAACACAGTGATTTAACATAATCAGCCTTAAATCACACTGTTCCCACAGTACATGCAGATAAACCAGGACTATATATTCAGATTTTCCGAAGTGACAGCTGTATTTGGTTAAAAAAAATGGAGGGGGGGGGGGGTCTAAAAAGATATTAAAATTGTGTTTCCCCAATTTAGCAATACAAAATTATGCAGTTAAAAATACCTTGGCACATATCTTAAATGAACCTTCAATACAAACAGCAAAATACCCATCTCTGCAGTGATGATCTATTAGATGGATATTACATCTACTTGTATCAATTACATCATTAATAAAGTTTTCTATAAGCATGTTCTGTTAATTTAAAATATCAGGTAATATGATGGTGACTTTCTTCCTTTAGCTCTTTATCATTTAGAAAATAAAACTTTATGAAAATCTTAAATCAGGAATAAAAGTGAACATTCATTTTAGCTGCTCAAAATGTCAGTCAGTACAGACCCAGTGAATCTAAGAAATAACTAAAAAAAAAGATAATATCTATTTCTTGCATTTTGCTATAAGTAGACAGAGTTGTGACTTCAGGGACATAGACATTACTGACACGTCTGCAGGAATATTTTGGTTCCCAGAAATCCCTGGGGACACATTCTGCCTATCCCAGCAAGAATTATTAGATAGCATGCTAAGGAAGTAGAGCTGTGACAGTTCTATTGTCTAAAGATGCTGTGTATTCTCTTTTTTCCTCTGATTTTGAAGTAGCTTCCCCTATGATTCTGTAGCCAAAATTCAGTAATGACCCTTACTTTGCTTTAATCCTCTCTGAACACATCCTAGATACTTTCTTTTACCATTCTTGTTTCATTATTTATATATTAATTATGACCTTAATTATTGAGAGTACCACAAGACCTTTTCAAAAATTAAATCAGCCTTGTATTTAGACAGCAAGATGTAGACACTCTACTGGATATGCAACTTTCTTTTATCATCAAACCATCAAAAAATAGAAAGATTTATTTTTTTTTAATGTTGAGAAGCCATCACTAAACTAATGGCTTTGGGTTTTTTAGCTTAACTGAACTAGCATTGTTTGCTAAAAGACAGAGCAGTCAGTAGCTGGCCCTAAAGTGACTAGAAACTCACAACATCCATATTTAATAAGACACTATAGCAGAAATATATCATACTTTCTGTACTTCTATAAGAAAGCAATATTCATTATTCTGCAGATTATTCCTTAATAAATATTTCAGAAACTTGAAGTAGGAAAAAAATTAGAATAGCATATACTGTGCTCTTGATAGTTTAAAAGCATTTTTGTTTTCTGACCTATGATGAATCATGATGTTCTTTTCATTTCTGATGCATTTTAATGCCATTATGGGTTTGAAATTCATCTTTTGGTCAGTTTGAGTGGATAAGGATATTTGATGTTTAGTTAGCATGCACAAACAAGTTAAAAGTCATCTACCATTAGAATGTAACAGAGATGACATTTTTTAATTATTATTGTTCCTGATTCTTTGTGTATCTTCATGTAAATACGACAATTTACAGAATGGTAGCAAGAACAAACTGCCAGAATGTTCACAAACCCCCCTTCTGAAAGCCAAGAAAACCAACTGCTGGGCTCTCATCCTTCTCATTTGCATATGGTAATGTCAAAAGCAAAGAGCTATTTGAGAAACAAAACAAAACAGAACATTATCTCACCAGTAGTGGGGGTTTTCAGTTGATTTGTGTAGCTGTGCAAGTGGTCTTCCATTAATCATAACAGACAGTGGCTTGAGTTAATGCAGCTGCTCTGTGGTTCAGATGTAAGTGAAGATACAGAGAAACCGAGTTTCTGAGTAGGGATTCACACCTGGCCCAGGTGTCACCCATGGATAGGACCGGAATGTGTCCCCAGTGTACGTGAGTTGGGCAGCCAGAAGCACCTGAGAGCGGTTTTGCCCAGAAAACAAAATCACTGAAGAGGAACTCAATAATCATGAAATTTGGTTACAGCAACCTTCTGCTACATAAACAGCAACCAATGGATTCACAGAAGATTTTATAGAAACCCAGGAGTCAACTCAAAAGGAAGCGTGTAAGAAACATGAAGGGTGCAGCTGGGGGAGCCCAATGTGGCCAGGGTGCAGGAAATCACAGTGGTACAAGCTCCCACAGGAGGGGAACTAGTTCACCAAGGGGATGCTCATGGCCCCCCAGCTGTGAGGTGCAAGTGTGCAATGGTGAAGGTGTGTGGAATTTTCTGACTAGTTACAGAAGGCTGTTTAAAAATGTGTAGATATTAATTAGTGTCTGGTGTTCTGGTTTCTCTGGTATTGATTGTGAATGAGCAGTGCACTGACTGTGAGCTAATTGTGTTTTGTAAAATCAATACACAGATTCGATTCTATTTGATTTAAAGCAGGTAAACTGAGAATTTTTTGGGCAAAGTTTGTGTTCACACGTGTGCACACATTTGACAGCATCTTTAAACTGTTGGTGGAATAGACAGGGCACAAGAGAAGACTGTGTTCTCTTATATTTTGCTTCAATTAATTCCCTTCAGTGTTCTCAGTCTTAGACATTAAAGTAAGAGCCAGACACAGCACTCCAGGTTTGGTCTCACCAATGCTGAGGAGGCAGGATCACCTCCCTCAAGCTTCCCGCAAAGCTTTTCCTAAGGCTGCCCAGGATCCCATTAGCCAGGAATGCTCCAAGGGCACGTTGCTGACTCACAGCTCAGTGATCATCAGCATCCCCAGGGCCCTTTCTGCAAAGTTGTTTCCACTCACCACCATCCTCCTGGTCCAGCTGTTTTCAATACACAAAATAAAGTACAACAAAGATCTTAATCTGTTATGCATTCAGAGATATCATCATGGGAGATATTCTTCCAAAGAATATAATGGCAAATAGGAAATTGGAATAATTGAGAACTGATCAACACCTTAAAAGATCACACTATGTTTGTTTGTTTTCCTTTCAATCAGGGAGAAAATCTGGGGATTCAAAAGGGATTAAAGGTCACTGCAATTTTGCTAAGAGCTGAATAACTAAAACTGCAGACAAAATCACAGTGGTGGGCTTGAACATTGAAACTGAGCAAAAATACCAGGGTTACTATTTCCATTCTTTTAGTTATAAAAAGATTGATGCTGAAGTAGACAGAAATTTGATTCTAGAACCCCTTCTAAAGGATGAAATAATTAATTATGTAAATAAAGTTATCCCCGAGGCCAAAAATAGATCCAGGATCTCCAAAAAGAGTATTCATTCTCTTCAGGAAGAAACACATTTAAGCCCAAGGCCAGAACCAGTCTCTAGGGGGAAAAAGGAAAAGAAAAAAGAAAATAATCTTCCTAGGATCAAAAAAATCTTGAAGTATCTTAAGCAGGAGAAAGATTTTGTCCTCAGCCTCTGCCACACATCATTCACAAAGCTGAGTTTTGTCTGCATGGAAAGTACTTTGCACTCTAAACTATTTCAGGACATTAAAGAACCAACCCAAGCCCACCCCTGCCACAGGGCTGTATCCAAACCATCACTACTGGAATTGACACAAGTGTTTTGGAACCACATCCCTGTCTCCCTGAACAGGTGAAGGAGTAGACAGGGCTGTGAGCCAGGAGTGAGGGAGAGGACAGAAAATGAAGATACTGAATGTGTGCTCTCCTTTAATGAGTTGTTAATTCATATCTCCTATCCAGGGCCTTTTATTAGAGACTGTAAATCTCAGACAGACAAGGAGTCATGAGACTTTGAAATTGCCTTGTAAATTAGTTACTGGTAATGAAACCATTTAGTTTTTGAAGGGATGGGATTGTGAGGGCTTTCCACGTTGAAATAATTACTGAACATTACTGAACCAAATAATTAAACTGTGCTGTATAAAAACTCCCATAATAATATTCACACAATTTCCTTTTCTTCCTTTTTAGAATTTTACATTATGAGACTTGTTATTGATATGTGAAGTAAAAATATGACTGTCATAGCCAACATTACATTCATTGTTTCCAGTTACATAAAAGATGTATTACATGATGTATATGATTCAAGAGGAATTCATCTTCATCATATAATCTATCAAGAGTCTTACATTTCAGAGATGTAAAAAATCTATCAAGATAAAGAGATATTTTTAAAACCTTAAGATAGTCACAGATTTTAAATTAAACTTTGTACAGGTGAAATAATAAAAATTCAAAGTCATGTTGGATGCTTTATCAGTGCCATCTCAAGTCAGACTTCAGGTTATAAGAAACATTTTCCTTATCAGTGCTGATGAAAGGGGACAATATCATATAGTTTAATGAGGAAAAAGCAGTCTTCAGCTAGTCTTTTGTCATTTGTCAATAAAGAAATTCCCATGCTGATCTCTAAAATATAACCAGGAAAGTCAAAACTGGAATTAGCAGCATTTCCTTACTGTCAACCTTGGCTCCAACTACACTTGCTGATACCTACTTGTTGTTATGCTGTTGGGGAACACTGGATCTCCACTACACCCGCATTAGTTTTTCTGGAGACTTAAATTTCCATATTGAAAAATTTAAAGAAAACGTGAATGTTCAAGAGTTCACAGTATCTTAAGTCTCTAAGCTCGAATAACTCAATGCTGAATATGAAAAAAACTGATTTTTTATAGTCCTTGCTTAAATACATACATTGGACACAAAATACCATTTCCAATTTCCCCCTGTGCCCATGGGCTGGGGGAGAAGTTAGAAGTTGGGAATGAAGACAAGTTGAGCCTGTAAAGAAAGGGCGCTGGGGGCAGGTATTGTTATTTTTGTCTTGGTGTTTCTCACCATCCAGCTCCATGTTTAGTTGGCAATAAATGTAATTAATCTTCCCAAAGCTAAGTCTGTTTTGCCCTGATGGTAACTGATGAGTTATCACCCTGTCTTTATTATGGTCCAAGAGCTTTTTTATCTTATTTTCTACTCCTGTTGCACAGGGGCAGTGACAGAGCAGCTGAGGGGGGTCTGTCAGGCAGGAAAGGTCCCTCCACCCAACTGAAATGACAGAATTCTGTACCTGCACCCTAAATAAGTTCCATTATACTTATGCAACTGTCTTACGTGTGAATATTGATTTTGCATATAATTGGAGTCATAGAAGTAACAACAATAAAAGAAACATGCAAACCCCTAATTTCGAATGATCTAAGAAAGATCATGTAGAAAAAATGCCAGTAAGCTCAATATCTTTGACAAACATTTGAGTTTGATCTTTTATTCCTAAACAGCTGCCTTTTTAGGCAAAAAAGAGAAAAACAAACTAAAAATTGGAATATAAATAATCTAATTTTAGACAATTTTGCTCTAATACTCCGGAGGAAAAATCATCTTTTCTGTATGTACACAAATATACTTCTCCCTAACAAAAAAAAATCCCTCACGTTCTGTGAAATACCCAACAAAAATAATCCTTCCCCCTAATATCTGAAGATAGCTTTTTGAGTATATAATAATACTCCAGTGAATTCCTGACACAGAAGTATGGCAGGGATTTCCCCATCTGTTAGCATGAGATAAGTTCTGATTTCATGTGATAAGAGGTTTTCTCTTGTTCATAAAACAGAGGTTAGTACTGTGCTCACAGCTTGAAATACAATTTCTAGATGTGAACTATCAGGAATATTATTTACCTGTTTTCAGAGCCTCTGAGCTAGAAGTTGGCATTCATGTAACGGAAGACTAAAATAAAAAAAATTAAATAAATTATTTCTACAGGTTAGAAAAATAATTTGAAAGGAGATTAAGTAATACATAATCCTAGTGAAGGAACATGAAAAATAGATTTTGTAATTTTATCCATTTATTTTTTCAGAAATGTTTTAATGAAGCTTTATGGTGAGTCTTTCTGGTGTTTTACTCACCTGAGTATGATCATTTGATTAATGTGATCTCCCACCTGCATATGGTTAATGCCCTGCAGGATCTGGATAAAAGAACTCAGGGATTTGGTCTAACAATAGATCTGAGTTCATTGACATCTTTACACATTCCTTTTTTACTTTAATCTTTCTCCCACTTACTCTGATGAAAGGATAAACTGAAAGAACATGCTTGTTCGATTTTTAATACAACCCTCATCATCTAAAAATTGTTGAGTGATGATTGCTCCTACCCATGTGTACAAATTGCAGATGAAAAATTCAAAACTGTATTCTAAGATTACAAAGATTTCTCAGCTAAGTTCCACTGCAAACACAGCCTATCTGTCCAGGTCGGTTATTCCTCTCAGTAATAATAAAGAAAATTGATCCTCAATAACTTATTCAAAATTTTCAAGTACTTTTACTATGGAGATGAAAAATTTATTTACTAACAGATTTAGTTGATGTTCCTATTTTGTTATAAATTAATGGGTACATTAAATCTAATCTGTCAAAAGTGATTTTTATTGACTATATTCAAAGATTATTTAAAGTTATATATTCTCATAGTAATTATACTGGTTGTGTTCAGACTTGAAAAAAAACCAACAACAGAATGTTTTCTCTGTGACTATATGTAGTTCTGGAGTTTTGCATTAGTAAAATTAAACGTACATTTTCATCGTCTTGCAACATAATCTGAAACACTCAAAGTAGCACAACCGGTGTTTGCTTAAAGACTGGAAAACCCAAGAATTAAATAAATAATTTAAACGGCACATTTCTCTTCAGTTATAAATTTCAGGCCATGAATGAAATGGCTTAACTCCAACAAAAACATAGAGAAAGGTTTGCTGAAGAACCTTTGGCACCTTTGCTCTATAATCACAATACAATCAGAGAAATGAAGCTGTTCTCGTGGCAAAGGTGACTTTTAACCGTATCACAGTCCACAAATGCAAGCTTAGCATTTACTTTATTTCTCTTCAAATAGCAGCTCTGTCAATAGCCCCAGCAGCCAGCACCAGGAGCAGGGAACTGTCAGGGGTGATTTCATCACTGTTTGGATAAGCTCAGGCAGCCTCCAGTCCCTTAATTCAATCAATAGCCCGTTAATGAGCTCTTCAAGGCCTGAAGGACTTGAGCCACCTAAAGAAACCCACTGAAGAAAGGAACTTCAGCAGTTCAGTAAAACTCTGAAACACATGTTTAGTTGTGTTATGGGGATATGGATACAGGTTTAATGCTGCAAGATTTTCTACATAAGCAACACTTAAGTATAAAGTCTGAACTACAAACCCTGACTGTGCTGAGTTGAGAAGGTGTTTAAAGTACAGCACCCTACTGGAAATTTAAAAATATCTTAACATTTCACACTAGATCGTTCCTAAGTTAGTGTAACTCAAAGAATGATTCTGTAAAATCAGAGCAATGCCCCCAGCATCTTGAGGCATCATATTTATTTTTCCTCAAAGATTTCCTTATCAAAAGTGTGTTAAAAGTTGTTTTAACTTTGAGCTCAACCTGGGATTTGAAAGTCAAAGTGGATTCTTCTCCTTTTTCCCCATCACTGATTGTAGTAAACATTTATTTTCTTAAGATGGATTTGATCCCTGGTGTAACCTCATTTCTTCAACTAAACTCTCAGATAAACTACTACAGCGTTATTTCCTTTAATGAGCTCACTCTTAAACCACAGAAAGAATCTGCAAGTGAGATATTTATTCATATTACTAGATGTCTATTTTAAGTATTGAGCTAAGCTTTAAAAAAATGCTGGATTATATGCTTTTGATATTTTCAAATAAAAGTGTGATGCCCTCATATTTGTGTTACGAATATATAATTTATAAATAATATATAAATACATAATAATGCCCTCATATTTGTGTTATAAAAACTTAGATTATTGCAGCACATAGGGTAGCAACAAAACCAAGCCAGATATTATTTTTCATTTAAATTACACCTCTGCAATAAATGAACACAATTTCTTTTTGCTAAACTTAGGGTCTGAGTTCCTGCTTTAGCGATTTAGAGATTTTCTTTTTTTAGATTTTTTTTTCTTACAAGGCAGATAGTTTTGTTTAAAAAAAAAAAAAAGGAAAGAAAAGAGGAAGAAAACATTTACTTTGATTGTTCTCCAAGTCAATTTCTGCCAACACTTAAGCCAGAACATTTTCTTACACCTTTTTTTTTTCCTCTGGGCCTTAATCTTAGGTCCGTGTACTTAACCATGTAGTGCTCCCTCATCTTTCCTACCTTTTTTTTAAACTATTTTGCTTCCACATATTTTAACAAGTCTAAAGAACTCAATCCATCCTCACATTTTAAAGCTGTGGTTTGGCAGTGCTATATCTAATGACCTTATAATAAACTGTTTTAAACAGAGATCCCAGAGAAGCACAAGGTAACCTCAGTGGCATAAGCTTATACATTTTCATCTTCTATACCAACTACTTGGACACTCTTTTCTCACAGTTCACACTATCAGAGGTATGAGTTCTACATTTACTTGCTTTTTGTGCAGCAAAAAAGATTCAATCTCAAAAATTCTCACTGTAAATTCAAGTGAAATTGGAAAAGATGAATGATTAAACAAAGCACTGATAGGAAACATGGCTAAAAATGACAGCTTTAGAGTTTGGGATCATCTGTTGAACAAAGAAACACAAGTTTCATTATTATTTCTATGACAACTGGTTATAGCACTCTTAAAAGACTTAACAAATGGAGATCGAGAGAATCTGGAGATTCATATATCATTAAAACATGTCAGCCTCTAACACAATTAAATTATTTACATTTCCTTGTAGCCAAAAATTGAGCCACTTTTCTCAAAATATTAAGTAAACTGTATCAAAATATCACTTGTGGTAAATAAATGTTACCTTTGTTTAGTTCAAAACTACCAGAGTCTTGAAAGACAACGCACATTATTCGTATGATATATTTTGGAAATCTGAAATTTAACCTTCAAAATTACATCCAACTCTCTTGAAGGCTTGTTCAGAGAAAGCAATGGTCTCCTTAAACTGAGCTGCAAGGCAAATACACGGAGCCAGCCCTGTGCATTTCTCTGATAATAACAAATTGTAGATCTGAGCCTTCAGCTGCTTTGGGTGAAAAAAGTGATTCCCTAACTTAGACAAGACTTACATAAGAACTGGAAAATAATCTCCAGAGATCAGCATCTGAATCACACAGTCTCATTTCCTTTTCCCTCCTGTTGTTTTACTTTTGGAGCTTTTCCCTGCAGTGAGGCTATGAGATTTTATTTTTATTATTTTTTTAAGAATGTCATAAAATCCCCCAAACAGAAAACTTATGCATATATATATTTTTCAATAATCACATCAAATGCCATTTTATCAGTTCTCCAGCAAATAGAGGTACTGAACACACTGTCATGTATCAACTTCTAATTTAAATCTCAGTATTTACAAACAAATCCATGGTTATTGCTCAGATGTAAAGCACACATTTTTACTTATTTATGATTCTCTCTGGAAACACTACACCAGCTGCAAACAGTAACTTCTGCTAGTAGTAAATGCTTCCCACGTTATTTGTGCACAGTTTACCTGCACCTTGATGATTTGCAGAGACCTATTAGCTCTTGCAAAGTTAGCAAACATCACTCATTAATTGGGAAGGCACTGTCAGTATGAGAAGCAAATGACCTGACTGCTGAAAAAACCCCTCACAAAAATCCCCCTAAACAAACAAAAACCTCTCCTAAAACACATACGGCCAAAACTAAATACGAGAGGACACTAGAGTCAATTTTATAACTAAAATGGGTGATTCCTTCCATGGGCAGGGACACCTTCCACTATCCCATGTTGCTCCAAGCCCTGTCCAACCTGGCCTTGGACACTTCCAGGGATGGGGCAGTAACAGCTTCTCTGGGCAACCTACTCCACCGCCCTCAGATAATTCATTAATATTCAATTGTAATGAAGATATATAAACTAATAAACTTCTGTACATCCATACCTGTATATGTGCACACAAGTACTGTCAGCACACACATATTATCTGCTACTCTACATCACTTTGACATCTTGCAGTCATGAGAGTGTCTTCTCAATGCAAGGATGAACAGTTTAGGAAACAAATCGATCAGATTTTATCGCTGAAAAAATTGATGAGCAAGCATGAAGGTTTCAAGAAACTGCATTGCTGTTAATGACAATATCATCCATACATACCATATAGATATGCAGAGACTATACACATTATTTATGGGATACAAAACACCAGTGTATGCAACTGTTGGAACATATTCATATATGTATTTCCTCATCATCATATTGTCATCTTGATCTTTATCTTCAACTCAGAACAACATCAAAATGTAAAGGGAAATTATCTTTTAAAACATTCAAAAATCAAAAGTCCACACCAATCTTGTAGGCCTTTTGGGAAAACAGTGTCTATATTTAGTGAATAAAATAGGAAAAATATTGGGGTGAGAGGGTCTTAAAAATTACAGGTTCTTTTAGAAATAAAGCAAAATTAATAGATTTTGAAATATTTTCATGTGACTATTTTTGTTGTTAAACACTGATTTTTCATCACTGGAGAAAGCATTTTAAAATATAATTTCATTAAAAATAGTATTTGACATTCAAAATATACACGAGAAGGCACCTGTTAATATTTGTACTATAAGTTTAGCACTAATTTTCACAAATAAAAAGTAGTATCATTAAGGAATTATGGTTGTAAATAAACACACCTGCAATGTAATCAACTACTTAGAAAACTTCCCATCTGAGAAGAGGAAGTGGAGCATAAGAAGAAGAAATTCACTAAATACAGTCATAATGATCTCTGCTACTTTAAACCAAATGAATTTGCCAGGAGACAAAGTCACACAAAACTTCACTGCAAGGGTGTATCATGTCTCTGTGAAAAGGCCATTTCTTCCATGTTCTTCTCATGGCAGTTTCTTAACTTCATCTGAACCAGTAAGGGAAAACAGAGAGTATCCCAACAGTTGAGGTAAAGTAAGCATATCAAAATACATGCAACGGGCTTATTAGTTTAGTTTTGACAGGTTGCTAAATGGTAACTCAGAGTGAGGAGTTGAAAACATTCCACAATTAATTACCTTGCTACGCACTGCCTGAGCCAGAGCCTTCACAAGAACTGCTGACAGCACAAAATTCCCATTCCAGTGCTTCTCCCGCCTCTCCCAATTTACAGGAGAATAGGAAATCATGAACAATTGATACACTCTGTTAGCTCCTATCATGGACGGTGAGCTCACTTGTAGCCTTAGGGGTATCCTACACAGTTTAATGCTGAAAATAAAAGGTAATGTTCTTGGCATAGAGCTGGGGGGATTAAATTTGGAAAGCTTGAAGCAGCTTTGAATTGTAGTCAATAAAAAAGAACCAAATAGTAATTTTGTAATTTAACTGTGCTGGTTATGCCCAATGAGTCAGATACTTGTGAAATAAACCATGTAAATAGAGAAATGGCTTAACTCTTTCTGCAGTCGCAGTGTTATTTCTCCCTTCTTTTTCCTTCCTTTCTTGTTCCCTTGTTGTTTCATCATTTCAGGAGTACTATATGGTTACTTTCCCCAGCTTACCCTCTTGGGACAGCTCATCATTCAAAGAGAAACTATACCTTTTGGAAATAGCTTTTTTAAATTTGTTCTGTGCTGTGGACAACACCGACAGTGCCGGCAAAGCTTGTACAGATGATTGTCCAGGGACTGTTCCAAATAAATTAAATGGGTGGCTCAGTGTTATCTGCTGGTTCTACTGGAAACTCCACATTCAAGGTGATTCCCCTACACTTGTGTATCCCTCTACCAATCAGACACAAGTAGGATTTTGCCTAATGTGATGCTCAACTTCCCTTTTTGCTGAAGAGCTTTACAGAGGTCAAATGGACAGCAGTTCCTACCAATTCCTCCACTCTGGCATCCTCACTTCCAAACCTTACAGCCCTTGTGGAAGCACAGGGATGATAAATAGGTTGGGCAAGAGTCTACTCAGAAGTCCAAAAGCATCTCATGCCTTCAGACACCACTCAGTGCAGCCCCCATGGCCATTCCAGCACCAGCCAGCCACGGATTCCAATGCCCTGCAGTAATACCAACCAAAGGCTCTCTCATCAACAGGCAAGGCAGCTCCACTATCTGATTCCATTCTTAATCCCTACATGAGTAATTTCCTTGCCACTACTTAAATTTTATATTTTTACAATTAAAACAGGAATTACTTTGGTTTCCATAATACAGCTACACAAGATATACATTATTAACCACTTCCTTAATTGTAATAATTTTATGATTTCTAAAATTACTGAACCATGAAATTTATTTTAAAGATTCCAAGCCGTTCTGAGTAGAGGAAAAACTAAATTATTTTTTCCAAAAATGTGCCCTTATAATTACCTCACAGTAGTAAATTATTCAGATTATGATTGTACTGATTTAATAAGGTCATAACCACATACAGCCTCATTTAGAAAATTACAGAACATTACGAAAAGGAGGTCATTCTCCACTGTTCCACTGGTTGAAACACCGTCTTTACAATAACTAGATTTTTAGCAGTTTCTTGGAGCACTTTGGCTTTTGAAAAAAAAAAATAAAGTTAATCTCAAAAGTGAGGGAACTTGTAAACAAAAAGTATACCTTAAAAAAACTCACACCAAACCCACAAAACCCCTCTACATATGTTTTTACCGGAGATATTATTAAAAATCATCAGTCTTCAAGATTTTAAAAAAAAATAAAAAATATTGGCTTTACATGGAACCCAAGTTCAACTTATTCTGAAAATCCTACCTTAACTAACTGAAACGCTTGCTGCTGTTAGTGCTTAATGAGAATCTAAGTTTATAGTTCAAATCACTCCTTCCTTTGCTTAAGAAGAGGTATTTAAAAAAGAAGACTGAAGGGTTTTTTCCTATAATGCAGGAAAGGCAGCCAGCAGCAATGCTCAGTGACCATCCACTGGGCGTTGGAGGCAGACCTGACATTTTATTGGAACAACTGTGACACTAATATCTATATGGAGCAAGTCTGCTGTACAAAACAAAGGATTGTACATGAAAATGTTTAAGTGCTCTGACCCAAAATAAAGAGCAGCTTTCTACGGGGAGAAATTCTCTAAGCCAAAAATTATGTATATTGCTGTTAAGAAACAACATCACCTTGTAGATGGCACTGATTGCTCATTCAGAATATAGATGTACTAATGACCTAGAATCCAGCTCCTTATCATCCTACAAAATACAGCTATTCAAGTGAGTAACATGATTGCTTACATACCAGGATAAAATCTGAAAAATTCCCTGGTTTGGAAGGAAACAGCTAAGACTTCAGAATTAAGAATTCACAGAAGTTTTAGTAGGAGCATCCTCGAACCTTTGTAAAACAAATTAAATCAAGCAATCATGATAGAAAAATAACTCGATCATCCTCAATGCTCTTAATTTAGAGATATTCAACACTAAGATTTTCCATTTTAAATAAAACAATTTTCTCAATAAAACAATAAAGCAAATTAAATAAATTTAAAAAAATTAAATAAAACAAATTTCTCAATGGGAAATTGACATCTCTGGTGTTGGAATCTAAAAAATACCTTTAATTCTCAATATCTATTCATGAAATTACATTTATAAAATGCTGTACACTTTCAAGAGACAAAGAAAGTTCCTTTAATCTACAGTTTATTATCTTTGGTATTCTGCTTCACTTAAAAATGAAAGCAAATTAATGATGCATCTACTTGGTTGCTAGAAAACATTGTGTAATATTTTCTGTAACATTCACCATCCACATTTTGTTTTTATTTAATAGTTTTAAACATAATATTACACACTTCATCCTTTTGGCCATGACTCTTCTTTTTTTTCCACAGTCCTCTTACTAGAATTTTCCTTCCTTCAAGTGGAAAAATAGGTATCTGAACATGATGGTCTTAATCTACTCCATCCATTTTAAATTTTTGCCCCTTCCACTGAACTGAGTGACCCTCTAGGTCCCTTCAGTTTTGAACTAGCAGAAAATGTCATTACCTTTCAATAAATCCTTTTTCCCATAGGTCACTTCTATCTGAAATGAACAAAATCTGTCCCTGGTATAAATTCTTGTCATATTCAGCTAGTCTCTGATTCAAAAACAGGCATAAGAAGGAAAGATATCAAGTTCCACTCTATGTATCAAGAAATTCAGATAAAATAAGGAAAAAAGAAAATAAAGGTAATATGCAAGTGAAATGAACAGTTCTATGGGAGAGTTGTGCGGTGCAAAGAAAAGCAACATGGTATAATACAAGGGGAAGAAGGAGCAGATTTTAAGAGACAGAGAACAGTTCAGGATGATGTGGAAAGTTATAAAGACCTTTGCCCTTATGAATCATGTATGGAAGAACCGGTTGAGACTCCATGGACTGACAACTAGCAAATAGAATTTCATGGATGGTAATGCTTTTGGAGACAGAGGACAGGAAGGCTGACCTCACTGTGTAGTTTGCTAACGTAATCAGCCTGTTTGTTTCGGGAAGAGATGCTTACAAATGTTTTCATTTTCCTTGGCTGGCACATGGGGCCTCTGGAGGATGATTACAGCAAATGTCCCCCTGCCATTCTGACAAAGCCCTTCCAGTGCAGAGGCCCTTCATGACATGTCAAAGAAAGGGGTTTGGAGAATAAAAAGTAAAGCGAACAAATAAAGTCAACTGGCTGACCTTAAAATAAATTTGGTTTTATTCACTATTTCAAATGTTGTGATTAAAGCATTTCTTTGCACACTTGCCCATAGCCCTACACACTCAAAGTGTTGGTTTGAATTTAGCTCCACTTGTACAAGGGCAATCCCACATTAAGGGATTGGGAGGACAATGCTATGAAGCTGTACAACAGATTAATTCAAACACTCTTGTGAAACTCAAAGAAAGGAGTCTTCCCCAAGTTAAACTTAGGTCAACAGCACTTTCTGGTGGGGATTAATCCACTTTTTGAACAAAATGAGCTGGTTTTTGTCAAGGACAATCCTTACTCATATAACTTAGGGCTCTGTGCTGCTAGAGATACTTCAGTTAAGAGGCTGCAATTTGGGAAGGTGGGGTTTTTTACTGCTGTTCCTAATCAGTACAGGTTATATGCAGAAATGAGGTATAGCAAGGACATA
>WEIV01016329.1:3502-32074 GCA_013390005.1 Calyptomena viridis | reverse complement strand
ATGGAGAATCAGGAATTTTTTTTACAAAAGGGTTAAAGTTTGATAAATCTTAGGTTTATTTTTCTTTCCAAAAATGCAATTTTTGCAGCCTTTGAAATACAGGTAAATAGCAATGTTAAACACAACACACCTGAACTCGATGAACTCATTTACCAACAGTTTGTATTCACTCAAATTCAGATTACAGAGCTTCGAAGTTTATTGTCTTTACCATTTAAAAATAGCTTTTACTCAGGAGCTGCAGAATTAATCTTGGTTTATGTTAAACTACAAACACAGGCATAGAGCATGAACTAGGAAAATGTTTACTACTTGTTCTCCCATACAAGCACAAGTAAGAGTTGCTCTGCCTTTTTCAAAAGGCCCATGCTTTTGCGCACCTCTCTTACACACACCTCTAGGCAGCTTCAGCAATCACTGAAACTAATGCTCTCAAGAAGAGCAATGGAACAACTAATACAACATGAATATTTTAACTGTGAATATCTATGCCTCCAAGCATTTTGTGTTTCTTTCCAATTAACCTCATCTCCACTATTACACTTCAATGACTGTGTTCTGTTAAATTTTGATCTGCACCTTATACTAAGTTAATTTCATCATCAGTTCAGTATTTGAAATAGAATTAATTTCAGATTCAACTTGCCTAATTTATACAGGAAGGTTAGATGTCAAACATTAACTTCAGCACAGTAAACAGTAGAAACATCACTGCTTCTCAGTGATCATGGTTCGTTGCTTCTATAGGACTCAAATGTCTTCACAGTCACTGAGCTCAGCACTGTGGGTGGGTATACCCAGCTTCATTTCCCTATTTTATGCATCACATGTCTGTCTTTGGGGAGGCTACAGAGAAACTACTCATTCACCTGCTGCCCTCTCCTTTGCCTTTTCCATTGGCTAGCCAAAGCTCTTAGAGCTTACAGAGGAAGCACATCCCAATACTAAAATGCTGCCAGTCAAAAATCATTTATACAGGCAGATTTTTCTGACACCACTTGCAGACTAAGCACAACCTCACCAAACAGACTTGCTTTGTTTGTTTGAACTCTGACTAGTTGTTGCCAACCAGATTTCCTCAAAATTACTTTATTGTTTATGCTTGCCAATTTTATTTCATGAAGAAAGGAATGAAAAGGGAGAAAATGATTGTGCTGCTGGTATGGAAATACTTTGAGTGGGGTTTGGACTACACAACCTACATTCATTGATGAGTCAATGCAACAGCATCCACGTGGTGTGAATGAATTAGTATTTGGAAATCCCAGTAATGGATTCCTACTTCCCCAGCAATCCCAACAAGCCTAAAAACTTGTCCATATGAGACAAAAATAACAGCCCCTCTGCTATTGGGGGGTAGGTAGGTTGCAGAGAGAGGCCTTAATGCAGATCTGTACTTTTTACCATCTGCCTCTCACAGACCATCCATATCCACAATTACTGAGGTGCTTTTGTTTCACATTGGCAAAGACGACAAAAGAGAATCCAGGCATATTGAAGCTTAGTAATTCTCAGAATTATAATTTGAGCTCAAAAAAAGGGGGCTGGACTTGAAAATGCTATTGGCCCACACTTGATCCAGTGTAGTTGTCAGCTCTGTAAGTGAATGGGATGTACTCCACAGTATATTATACAACTGACATAGAAAGAAAGGGCTTTACAGCAGTTTGTTAGACTGCAGTGGTGGCAATAGCCTAACAGTGTTAAGGCTCGGGACAGTGAAGTAGCAACTGGATATTCATGCCTGTTGCAGAGGCAGTACAGTTGGTATACTGTGTCAGAACAGAAATATCCCATGTTTCAGGTGTATCTGATAGAAACAGGTTAAGTCTGACAGGTTTTACTTCATGTGTAGTTTTAGACCTGAATGGATGTCAATGGGCTTTGCTAGAATTTAGTCCACCTTCTGGCAGCACACAGAACAGAATGATAGACTTAAGGTCTGTTCCTTGTTTTCTTCTATATTATTTCTGTGGNAACCAGTCATTTTTGTCATTTATTCCACACAAAAAAATTACACAATACAGTTTGGAGGTTTTCCATTATGTACCTGCAAAGGTTAATACTGTGCAAACCTTCATAATACCAAAACGAACTCTCAGGCAGATCTCAATCAATTGTAGTCACAAAGATGCTGTCACCTTCTACTTGTCTTTAAAAGGAAGTTCAGCAGGCAAGATCATACACGCTTTCAGACATGTACAGAGCCAACTAATGTACTCTCTCTGTTCAACACTGCAATATTTTAAACATTAATATGGATTCTCAATACAAACTTTAAAAAATTTGCTGGAAGTTACTAACTTCTAATGTACAGAACAGGATATTACACCAAAAAAAGCTTGTTTTTTATACAGATTTCTTACATTACCAAATTCATCTAACTGGAAATTTTTCTATACAGAGGATTTTTTTTTTCTGTACCTTTAAATACAGAATATGCATTTGGACTGTAAATTGCACATGCTTACATATCACATTTTCACAACTAAAGAGATATGAATATAAGCATATTTATTAAAATACTTAACCAAAAGTCTGTGTTCTCAGAATGTATGATTTATCAGTGGGTCTCACTGTCACAAAATTTAGATCACAACACAAAGAGTTTAAAATAAAAACAAGAATCAAAACCCACAAATACATACCTTGTGCACTGCAAAATTCCAGGGCAACATATGGGTTTATTTTACTAACATAAATCAGGAAATTGACTTGATAGATGGAATTATTAGAAACTTATTAGAAAGCTTCTTAAGACTTCATTGGTGTCAAAAGTCTTGATAGATCACATACCAAACAGGTGCCTCATAGTGCAAATGTTTTTCTACTCTTCCCTTAGAGGCCATCTGATTTTCTGCTTTTATTAACTGTACTGAAAATAAAATTTATATATACTTCTAAACTTAGATACTTACAGTGAAAATACCCATGAGTTGAGTGTAAAAGAGTTGACTTATTCCACCTAATATTATAAGACCCATGAAGGCAGAAATTCTTAGGAGAGCAAGTTCATGTCTAAACACAAAAACATCCTGGAACAAGACAGAAAGAAGAGAGAGACTTTAGCAGTTACAAATTAATTAAAGTCTTTGAACAAAGAGGAAATACTAGGTAAGAGGTGTTCTCAAAGACTTACAGCTGAAAGCAAATATTGTATTTTGAACTACACTGCAAATCAGTGATATATTTATGTTTTAAAAGTAGAAATCAACAATCTTTTATTTATACATGTAAACAGTTGGGGTTTTATTTTGCCGCAGTGTTAGAAAAAACTCCTTGAAGTATTCAAAGTTTTGGGAATAGATCAAGCTCAACCGGGCTATTCCTGAATCTTCTATCTCGAACTGTTCCAGACTGCTACACACAACCTCATAACATAGGAAAACCATTCTGTTAAACAGTCTGATTTATTATGACTCCAATATCTTGGCTACCAATCACAGCACATTCCATTTTTACATCACCTCTTTTGTCAAGAAAAAATCCAACATTCCAAGCTTTACTCTTGAAGATGGTACCTACAAAATCCAAGTACCTGTACTAGATTGTTCTCACTGTAATGCTGCTATTATCCAACATACCCAACAACCTTTTAAATTTTGGCCTTGAGTGGATTACTGTAACTTTGGATAAGGGTGCACAATAAAGATGTTTCAAGGTACAGGAAAATATGGATATATTGGATCAGCTGCACTGGAAAGCCTGTTCTCACCAACAGAATATATGGAAAGTGTTAGAGAGTGTTACAGAATGTTTTCAAAGGATAAAACAACTTATTTTTATTACAGGAAAACATTTATACATGGCAGTTACATTAGGTGTATTGTGAGTTCACATATCATCTTAGCCTTTGATAATGTGTTAACACACTCATTCTCTTATTTGTAAGTTACAATTATGTTCTTAAGGCTGTCTTCTGAATATACACATCTGTTTTTCCACTCAGAAAAGCTTCATCACAGCAGGAAGCTATTAAAACCTTTCAAGTAAGCTTTAAATTACAACCTGAACATAAAAGTAAACGGAATGAAATGAAAAACCAAAAAAAACACAACACTGCTTTTGATCTTACTTATGTTCAACCAGTAGGACTTGAGGAATTCTTAGATATAAGGTTTTAATTAAATGGAGAATAGTTAAATCAAATTATGTTTAGCAAAAAAAATCTGATTTTTCATTTAAATTATTTCCATGAAGGTACAAAATACAAAACTCAGGGAAAAAAGTTATTCTGCCTACTAAAGCTGTGAAGAAAGTCAAAATTTAACAAACAAGTAGAAATTGCTAGTTAACCAGACAGAACAAAAAGCAATTCCCAACAGTCTTTTCTGAACTATTGCGATGGTGCATCCCCTCTCCCCTCCCTTGTTAATATTGACCTTTCTAGCTGCTGTAGAAAATACATTCTTTTCTTTTTTTTTTTAACTCTTTTTACTTAGTTAATGCACTAATTCAAAATTTACTAAAATAAAAGCAATCATACTAATCTTATCTCCCTTTCTATTCCCCACAAAAGCTTTAAAGAAAAGCAAGGTATGACACAACTATTAAGAATTCATATCTTCATAGCTAAGTTGTTTTATCATGTACGTTTTGATATATTCAAATTCAACTTCAGAAAACATCAAAATGTATGAGAAGAGTGCCAACAGCAAAGTTACATTCTGGATCTGGCATCACACTCTTACATTAGCACTCCTTGCAACTCTCTAATTTTTAAGAGTTTCTTTTCTTGAACATCTTCTTCAGCATGAAAAAGATACATCACTCAACACATGACAACAGAAAATCCTGTAGGATAAAAAAGAGAGGTTGCTTTTTGTAACCCTTCTAACCCATGTTAAAACTAGATGTACAGAAAAGGAAAGACCTTTCATACTGCAGATCACAGAATCATATAATGGCCTGGGTTGGAAGGGACCTTAAAGACCACCTAGTCCCAAGGCCCCTGCTGTGGGCAGGACACCTTTCACTAGAGCAGGTTGCTTAGAGCTCCTTCAGACCTGGCTGAAACACTTTCAGGGATGAGGCATCTGCAAATTCTCTGGGCAACCTGCTCCAATGCCTTCTTGTCCTCTGAGTAAAGAATTTTATAGTATCCAATCTAAACCTACTCTCTTCCAGGCTGAAGCCATTCCCCCTTCTCGTGCCACTACATGCTCTTGTAAATAATCCCTCTCCATCTTTCTTGTAGGTTCCATTCAGATAATGGAAGGCTGCAATTACGTCACCTCAAAGCCTCTTTTCCAGGCTGAACAAACGTAATTCACAGAATCACAGAATTGTTATGGTTGGAAGCGGCTTCTCCAGCCACTCCAGAGGCTCCCTGGGCAGCCTGTTCCAGTGTTCTGCTACCTTCACTGTAAAGTTCTTCCTCATGCTGAGGTGGAACTTGCTTTGTTTTAGTTTATGATCTTTGCTCCTTGTTCTGTCACTGGGGACCACTGAAAAGTCTGGCGCCATCCTCTTAACACTCACTTTTGAGACACTTGTACACACTAATAAGATCCCCTCTTGGTCTTATCTCCTCTAGACTAAATAGGCCCAACTCCTGCAGTCTCTCCTCATAAGAGAGATGCTCCAGACCTCTGATCACCTTTGTGGCCTTCCTTGAGTCCTTTCCAGTAGCTCCTTGTCTTTCTTGAACTGTGGAGACCAAAACTGAACACGGCACTCCAGTTGTGGCCTCTCCAAGGCCAAACAGGAGAGGATCAGCTCCCTTGACCTGCTGGTTACACTCTTCCCAACGCACACCAGGATACCATTGGCCCTTGTGGCTGCAAGGGCACACTGCTGGCTCATGGTCAACTTGTCACCCACTAAGACTCCCAGGTCCTGCTCTGCAGAGCTGCTCTCCAGTAGGTCAGTCCACAACCTGTACTGGTACTTGGGGTTATTCCTTCTGTAGTGCAGGATACTACACTTGCCCTTATTGAACCTCATTAGGTTTCTCACCACTCAACTCTCCAGTCTTTCAAAGTCCCACTGAATGGCAGCACAGCCTTCAGGTTTATCAGCCATGTGCCCAGTTTAGTTCAACAGCAAACTTGCTGAAGGTGCACTCAGTCCCTTCATCCAGGTTGTTGATAAGTATGCTGAGTAAGGCTGGACCCAGTATTGATCCCTGGGGAATGCCAATGACTACAGGCTTCCAGCTGGATTCTGCTTTGCTGATCACAACCCCATCTCATGGCCCATTCACCTAATCCACATTTTCTGAGCTTACCTATGAGGATGTTATGGGTGACAGTGTCAAAAGCCTTGCTGAAGTCAAGGTAGACAACAGCCACTGCTCTCCCCTCGTCATCCATCCTGCCATGTTGTCATAAAAGGCTATCAGATTGGTCAAGCATCATTTCTCCTTGGTGAATACATGCTGACTACTCCCAATGATCTTTTCTTTTACATGCCTTGGTGATGACCTCCAGAAAGATCTGTTCCATCATGTTTTCAGGGACTGAAGTGAGGATGACTGGTTGGTAGTTTCCCAAGTCCTTCTTCTTGCCCTTTTTGAAGATGGGAGTAGCACTGGCTTTTCTTCAATCATCAGGCACCTCTCCTTTCTCCATGGTGTTTCAAAGATTATGCTGAACATCTGCCAGCTCCCGGAGCACTCATAGGTGCACCCTCATCACATGGATTTATGGGTATTAAGTCTGCCTTGCCAATCTTTAACCCAACCCTCTAAGGCCAAGGGGAAGTCTTCCTTTCTCCAGCCTTCATCTCTTTCCTCCAACGTCTGGGATTCCTGAGGGACAGCCTGAGCAATAAAGACTGAGGCAAAGAAGGCACTCAATAATTCTGCCTTTTCTGTGTCTTCTGACACCAGGACACCCATCTGATTCAGCAGTGGCCCCCCATTTTCCTTAATCTTTCTTTTGCTGCTGACATAATTGTAGAAGCCCTTCTTCTTATCTTTGATATCCCCTGACAGACTCAATTCCAAGGGACCTCGTCACATCCCTGCACACCCTGCTGATGCTTCCTATAGTCCTTCTATGTGCCCTATTTTTGTACATCCCATGAATCTCTTCTTCCATTTGAGATTTGTTAGAAGATTCCTGCTCATCCATGCAGGTCTCCTGCCAGCTTTGCTTGATTTCTTGCTCATGCGGATACATTGGTCTTGAGTTTGGAGGAAGTGATGCTGAATATTGACCAGATTTTTTTGAACTCCCTTCTCTTCTAGAGCCCTATACCATGGGATTCCTCTAAGCAGATCCCTGAAGAGGCTGAACTGAGCTCTCCAGAAATTTAGGGTTATAGTCCTGCTTACTGCTTTGCTTCCTCCATGTGGGATCCTGAGTTCCACCATCACATGGTCACTGTAGCCAAGGCTGCCTCCAACATTCACATCTTCAACCTTCAACCTCCTGGTTTCTTAGTACAAGGTTCAGCAACACATGTTGGCTCTTCCACCACTTCCATCAAAAAATTATCTTCAATAATGTGCAAGAACTTCCTGGACTGTGTGTGCCAAGCCATGTTGTCTCTCCAACAAATGTCAGGGTAGTTGAAGTGATCATGAGGTTATTTCCTGCTGCCCAGATAAAGCCTCATCAACTTCCTCCTCCTGATCAAGGTGCATGTAGTAAACACTCACAACAGTGTCACTCATACTAGGCTGTCCCTTAATTTTTACCCATAAGCTCTCAACTTGTTTGTCTCTGTCTGGGTAGAGCTCAATACATTCCAGTTGTTCTCTCACATAAAGAGCAACTCTACCACCTCACCTTGATGGCTGGTCTTTTTCTTTTGATGCAGTCCAGAACACAACGGGCTTTCTGGGCTGCAGGTGCACATTACCAGCTCATGTGCAGCTTCTCATCCATCAGCATCCCCAAGATCTTCTTGGCAGGGCTGCTCCCCATCTGTTCATCCCCCAGCGTGGCACCTTACCCAGGTGCAGCACCTCATAACTATACTGTAGGAGAGGAGGGTTGGGTTGGTTGTGCAGAACACTGAGAAAGAAAATTTTTATGTTTTGTTCTTTTAAAAAACTCTCAAATCATGTACATCATTTCATGATTCTAAGAGAAAAGCTTTCCTTTAGATTCTCTTTACAATATAAATGGACTTTGGATTATACATATTTCCAGATTTTAATTAGTATTAGTTAATGCATAATATTAAAATGAATATTACAGCAAGAAATCTTTTCACAAAGTCTAATGAACATTTCCTAACACCTATTATTTGGAATTGGAAAAGCTGAGTCCCAGACGGAGCAGGCTAATATTGCCACAATGCATTCTCCTTGTTTTTTCCTCCACCCTCTACCAATAAAGCTCAGAACACTTTACAAATTAGGTGACAATATTTTCAGAATATACAATTAATAGCTGCGGAAATGGTAACGAAATAAAGCTAAACCAGACCAAAGGGCGTAGTTTTTTGTATGTGAGGGGGTTTTGCTACGACAATCATTCTAGCAACATTTCTAGCAGAATTTATTTTTCTTAAAAGATTAAAAGGCTTCTATAAATCGGGTAAAATATATTGCCAAAGCATTTACCTTTGCTTCTATTTGACCAGCTGTGTCTAGAATCTGTGCCAGCACAGTCATGGAGAGAGCAACTATTTAGTCATGAGAAGACTAGTATTTATTCTTATCTCACTATCACTAGATTGAGTACTTTCTAAAAGATAAGGTCAGGCTTCCTGACCTTGATATTTTTAAATGAAGACACAAAATTATAAATGTTCCTTATCTCACTCAGAGAGTGTTAGCCTCTGAAAACCACCAAAGCTTGCAGAGGAACTGTCTTATTCAAATTATATATTTTCCTTCTGCTATGATCTCACATAGACAATTTAACTACCATCTCCTTTATTTCTAGCAGTAATTGCACTCCTCCTGCTGGACAAACAGATGCAACAACTACAATCATCTTTCTGGCAGTGTATCAATTACAAGAGCCAAGAATACTATGAAGCAATTTTCTGCAGTAAGAGATGAATCTGAAAGATTGTATCTCTATAGAAATGGCTTCCTTCATCACCTTTAAAGCTATCAGTCTTACCTCAGAATACTTAATTAAAAATGTTTTTCTTTCTTGACCCTTTAAAAATAAAACCACAAGTTTTAATTCAAAAGGAAGTACTAACATGCTGATCACATTTTCATAATGCATTAATCAGTACTGTAATAAAATTATTATTTCACAACAACTAAAAAAATTTTAATTCTACCACTTCTGTGTTATATTCTATTTTATATCCAAAGAAAAAAAAAATTGATGAAGGCACAGTGCCAAAAAATTCACAAGTATTTTTAATGAGCAAGAATAAGCTTGTTCCAGATGGCTGTTTAGAAAAAAATTATCCCGTTCTTTGAATCTGTGCTAAACACTAGCCCCTGTCAATTCAGAAAACATAAACTATTGGTTACAGCCAAAATTTTAACAAAGAACAGCGCTTCTGTGAAACACCCTCTGGAATGCTGTGGTACTTCAGCTTTAATTGATATACAAAGATGAAAAGAATTTTGCAGGATTCTTGGCTAAAAGCCTAACTAATAGTAAGCCAGTCTTCCCACTGGTCCAGTTCATTTGATGTCAAAATCACATAGTTCTGACAAATTATTCTGCGGCATGAAGTTATATGGCACCACACCCTGAGCAACACGTTAAAAAATAAGCTTCATGGGGCTCTGATGTCATCCTCCAGGCAAATATACTGACTAGACACACCAACAAACTAGTCTTAATTTTCTGTACTTCAGTGTATACCCCCCAATTCTGCAGCTGAAAAACTGAGAAAGCCAAATACTATTTAGTGAAACACTGGACTTAGCAAAGGTATGAACAGACCAGACCCTCTGTGTCCACTGTTTTTTCTATATTGTATAAATATGCGTATCTCTCTGGGGCACAGAATACTGTATACTATAACACAAATCCAGTTTTAAAAAGAATGTAATTTGAAGCAAATTGGTAAAGCAAAAAAACCCCACAGCTAAAACCAAACAAAACTAAATTTCTTCAAGCAGACACATTAAAATGGTTACAATAATTGTTGCATATGTATTCTGCCTCCTAACCTGTCACCTGTCAAAAGGTAGATAGATATTAAAAGTAGGCCCCTCTCCAAAAGACTTGAAATGAATCCAGTTATATCAGTGAGAACAAGTTTTATACATACTCATATTTTGAAATGTCACCATTAATAACTATTTATTACCGCCTTTTTAGAAGTTGTAAAACATGAAGTAAACATGATTTCCCTTTCCCTCTCTTGCACACACCACCTCCAAAAAAATAATTTGGTTTCCTCTCATACTACTTTCAAAACGTAAGGCTAACAGACAGACCTAGTGTTTGTTATCTAAACACTGTATTTAATAAAATAAGTCAGAGCAGGGAACTCTCACAATGAAAAGGAAATACTCTACTATGATATTACACTATTAGAAGCTTACAGGTCTGTCTCAATGTCTACAGAAAAATGCTCCAAGCAGATAGAAAATTCTTTTCTGTTCCATATTTCTAGAGTCATTTAGATCATTTAAATGTAGATATTGATATAGATTAAAAAAATAATTCATTTAGAAGGGTTTTTTTTAAGAAAGATTTACAAAAATCTTCAACTTTAGTACATTCAATTTAAAAAGATGTCACTATCTGTGAACTTGACTTACCCACAGTGAAAAGCCAGTCTCCAGATGCCTTGAAAGATGAGTGTGACATCACCAGCAGAGAGTATGCTGAGGTGTCACATCAACATGGAATTAAAAAATCTGCATCTCAGTACTTAGAAAAAATCTCAACAAAATTTAGAGCACACTACCAATATCTGATATAATCTTACTCTCTTCTGTTGTAACAGCTGGAATGTTATCTAATTTTGAATATGTTTTAAACTTGTTTTCTAGGGGATTTTTTTCAATGTTTTTGTATTTGTTATAGTCCAGCACAAATAAAAAGTCCATTTCAGATTTTAGGTAGAAGTTTTTATGCTACTTTATCAGAAAGAACTCATAACATTTTCTTCAAAAGAAAAGAGTACTAGCTTTGCTGTTCTGGCATTTTCAAGCATCAAGCAACTTTCAAGCAAACCTCTTCAATATTCTGAACATTACAGATAATAGACATAAATGAGCTCCAGACACAGAGACTTTACAATTTAAGTTTCAAAATGGAGGCAATTACACAATGTTTTACTCTATTCCAATCTGTAAGACCATTTTCTGTGCTTATTTGTTCAACTGCCTTTTTATTGATGACAAGATGTGGAAATTTGATAACTGTTTATATATAGTCCAAGTAAAACAAACCAAACTTAACTCTCACTTAACCCACATAACCTTTCCAAAACAACACAAAATATTGCTTCAAAACCAATGAATATTTTTCTCCTTGTAAAATGATCATATGTTTTTCTCATTTCTTTCTGGCAATATCAGCGTTTTTAAATAGGGTATTAGGATAGATATATACTCAGTATAAATTTACTTTGAAGAGAGTAAAAGGAAATTTGAGTACACCTAAGTAGTTACCTTGCTTCTTCCCAGTACTCATAATCACTTCTAAAGGAACCTAGCTGGTTCTGTCCTCCTTTCCTAGATTTCTGAGAAAACTAATGTTGTGTTTTTAATACACAGAAAGCATATACCATTTCATAAAAATATTTTGTTACTTATCATAAATCAGTTTGCTTACCTGATAACATATATCTAGTTGAACTCACTTCACTGTCAATAATTGAGATAGGAGAAATGTGTAGTAACTAGATACCAAAACAAATGCATTGCAATACTACCTATTTATCCTCTTTGTAGAGAAAACAGATTCTTACCCAGTTGTCTTTTTTCAGAGGCAAAAAGTAGTAGTAATGGCAGAAATCAAGTATCAGCGTATAGGAACTAAGGATCTGAGTGTAGAAACACAGCTGTAAAAACAGCCAGTGATTGTCTTCACCAACACAATTATTAATCCTGTAGAGAAACAAAGTGTGTTTATATAAAGACAGAAATACAAATACTTTAACACTGAAGTTATACTGTGAATAAGAGACTTTATTACTACTTTTGGAGGAAATGTTAAGAACTACTCGACTCTTTCCAGTACTACTTAAAGGGTACTACTGAGATTACTGCTTAGAGTAGGAGACATATTTCTCTGTATTTTCACATAGGAACTGCAATTTTAAATAATAATCAAGTAATAAAACTGTTTTCTTTAAAGCCTGCAAAATTTCACAGTAATATCTATTAGCTTCTGCCACTCCACACATTTCATTGGTTGTGCTAATGTGGAGTCCAAAAAACTGGAAATGCAGAAAAGTGATTTGAAATATATGTGATCACAGGCTACCCTAATGATAAATAAATACGACTTAGGAATGAGCCAAAGGAACAGAAGACAAAACAGGCATCCCTTTTCAGAAACTCCTTCTGTATACTCCAACATGAAGGAGTAAAGGAATCACAAAGATTCTAGCTATATCAAGTACAAGATTTAAAACCTTTGAAAGCTAGGTATAGTCTGCTTTGCAGAAGTTACATGGATGCGATCAGTAGCAAGTTAAGTCAGAATGACAGAAGCACTATACTGGCACTATTTTCTGAAATAATGATTGACAAAAAAAGGTAGTTTGAAAAATGACTAAATCAACATAGGGGGATCCTGATGTCAATTCTGTCCTCTGCAGTTGTCACTGTTGTCTTACTGGAAATGATACCTCAGAAGTACTTCCAAAAATGTTTATTTTCACTTACTCTCAGTTTTACTAGTAGACATAAGAAGGCTCAAATTTGTTATTTCCCTGTTCTAAATGCCCAAAAGAATAATCACTATCGGCAAAGAAATATGACAAATGAGCAGCAATCAAGACCACGAGCTTCAAAATTATTCACTGAAACAACGGTAGATTACTAGAACAAATGTCCTGGTTTTACCATGGACAGTGGTGGTCCATCCTCCTCACGCAATGTCCACAACGACTGCAATGGTGTGAACGCTTTGGTCTCATCATATTGCATTTGTTACATAATTCCCAATAGTCTCGTTCTAGGTGAAAATGTAAAGACATGTTAGAGAGATTTAAACTCAGTAATGTGTGCTCATAATAAATCTGTGGTCCTAATTAAAAATATCTTCCTATGATCTGAGAAGGATAGGCACCACATAAAACACTTTTTCCCACTGTCAATTAAACTGAAAGATATTACTACTACTCTGTGCCACTTTCCCTCCTCAAAATCCTCTCTCTTCCTGTGTATTTCTACAGAGCACCTACAACACAAAAGCTGTCACTCAAACACATAAAAACTATAACTCCCTTATTTTCTTACACATCTACTCTGAAAGAACCTATCTGCTAGATAGAATCATGATAAAATCTCCCTGCCATTCCAAAACATTCTGAGGAAATACTACTACTGTCTGCTAACTAAAATACAATACACAATGAACACTTCAGCAGCATCTTCAATCTCAAAGCATTTTAAAACATGCATCTCATCACATGCAATTTTACACATAAGGCAATCAAAAAACGGGTATAGGATAGCCTTGTTTTAAAAATATACACTACTATTAAGGGCCTAATGTGAGATTCTTTAAAAGCTCATCTCCAGAGATAATGAGTAGCTGAAAGTACCAGGAGCTACTATTGTTCCACTTAGCTATTATTTATCTGAAATTGCACCATCCAAATTAGAGGAATTCTTTGAAAATGAAAATTCAAATTATACATTCAGAAATTTCATCCTCACACGGCAAACAAGTCACATCAACACTATAATAATTCCAGTCATAAAAGCATATATTTTCTGTCTTTAAGGAAAATAGTTGGATGACTGAGAAACTTAAATTCTTTGACTGGTTGTTTCTACTTAAATACACTTTTTCTAATGTACAGAAATTTCTTAAATCTCAGGGGGGGGAAAAAAAAGAAGAAAAAAAGCTTAATTTTTACAGTAGAGCATTCTGAAACTTTATACCATAAAACATTGTCCCTACATTAGCAAAATAAAGTTAAATTTAGCACATCTGAGCCACCTGCAAGCAGCACTAATCTGCTCTTTCTTGCTGCAAAATAACACTTGAACACTGGCAGTAAAGAAGCTCAATATCTGAGATCATTAAACTAGTAATAACGACAGATGGAAACTGATTTACAATCTGTTCCCATTAATCCAGTGTCACAAAGGTGTCATTCACTAATAGGGTAGCTACCATCAGAGTTCAGAAACACCCCAACTCATTTTTTAATACAATTTATACCATGCAGAAATGTATCCTCCTGTCAAACCAGAGAATACCAGAGAACTGAAGCACTACTTTTGAAAGTACAGAATCCCTGCTATAAAACACACCAAATCAAAATATAAAAGTCACAGTCTAGCCTATGTCCAGAAACATCTATAAAGTACCACTGCTGTATGGAATGAATGGAGCATGCAGGGGTTGGAGAGCTATTCAAAGGGATACCTTAAATTAGCAAGAAACATTTGTGCACAAAGGGAGTTTGTACTGGTCCTGGTATTTTGCAGGTAAATGAACATTCCATATAAATGTAACTCTTTGTAACTGTATTCAGCGTCTTCATTCTCCAGCTCTGGTTGCAAAATCCGTGTTATTCTTCCCACAGCAAGAACTCTGCAGAACCCAAGTCTGAGACACCTTACGTTTTACCAGATCAAAGGATCAGTTGTCAGAAGCAGAGAGAACACCAACAAGACATTTTCGGCAATTAGTGTGACACATATGAATCCCAGGGAAATACACCTCTTCCTATTATCAGCTGCTTACTTTGTGCACATCATAACATCAGCACTGAGGCTGATAAGATCATATTTCCAAACACATCATCCTAGTTTTTCACTTACATCAGGAAGAATCAGCAAAATTTTACTCCTGGCATCTACCACATCACAAGACAAGACTGAAATATTCACCCCTCACTGTACAGATACATTTTCCACATTCAAGAAGTGTTACCTGTTAATGTGACAAAACTCATGCTGTTTACTAGCCATTTTAAACTGCTATGTAAAAGCTCTATGCATTAGACAAGCACCTTAATAGCATCAAACAGTTCAGAAAAGTATTGTCTTTCTCTGTGGAGAGTCATTAAGTTTTTTAATTTCCTCCAACTTCTGGAGCATTGGATACCACACAGGAATTGTGGAATAAATTCACAAGGACAGAACTGCAGAACTAAGTTACTACTCTATAGAATATAATGTTTGGTTAACAGCGCATACAAACATAAGCCACAGGGGAGAAAAAAAAAACAAAACCCAAAACAAAAGGTCAGATCTAAAAAACACACAGATAAAACCCAGCAAACATCTACCGTCCACCACCATTTTCAACATCTTATAAATTTACTTAGGAAAAAAGCTATAGAATTAAAATTACTAACCATCTCTCAACTTTTATTGAATTAAATATTTGCAAGTTAGAAGTATATGCAGTATGTTTGAAAGCCTAGAACGCAAAAAATAATCTTCTCATGGAAAAATTTCCTAGAAGAATGTCCTACAGAACTGAACATCTGGTGGAATACATCTGGTGGAATACAAGCTTTGAAAAAGAAACTTTGAGTCTAATAAAGAAAAGTGCTAGAAGGTTACAAGTTAAAAAACAGTGACATACTAACTTTAATCAGCAGAGACAGCTCATGGTTTCCATCAAATCTCACAAAGTCAAAACGATTCCTAATTATTTTGAGGATATTAAAATAACTTTTATTCGATTATATAGAAACAATTTAATGTACCTGTAACTGGTATCTTTGGATTTTCAGGAAGCTTTCCTGGATCTGCTACTGAGGCTCTAAGTAACGAACCTATACAAAACAATGAGCAAAAGTAATAACCTAAAAAAAAAAGCGAAACAAGCATTTGTTAGTCTTCTTTGGGTGTACAAAGTATCTACTATACACTACCTCAAAAATATACATGCTCCAGCACTGAGTTGGAAATTACTCTGCCTTCTCATTTAATTTCAGATATATTTTTGGTACTGTATAGTCTACAACATTAAGTACTCCCCAGACTTAAAAAGGAAGAGAAAAAGGTAGCAGTGAACAGTTCTGATAGCACCAGCAAGATGCCACTATGACCATACTACTGTTTTTGAGAAGTTCCTCCACTGTCTATCAAATAAGCACCAATCATTCCACATCTCAAAGCCTCCATGTGGAAGGATATTCCCAATAGTGCATCTTCACTTTATAGTTTGTTCCAAGCATAATTCAAGCCTTTTCCCCAGCAAAACCTAATAGTATAACTCATATGAGCTAGCCCATCCAGGGATGTATGACAAAACTAGCAAAACTCAGTTGGTTAACAGTCACCAGTAGTACCACCACAAATTCTGACACGCAGTTAGAGATGTGGATCTGAAATCCTGTCAACAAGTTCTAGGTACAGGATCTGAAAACTGTATTAATACTTTTCACCAGTTTCCACACAAAGTTCTACCACAACACCTTTGAAATGAAGTGTCTCAGCTTCTCAGAACACAAAAATGTAGGATCCAGTCCAGTACTCTTATCCTTTATCTTACTTTTATATTTCACCTCATTTTTTATTTTCTGACATTTCTCATATATGTTAAGTAGTCCCCAGAAATACAATTTTTAGTAGTAGGAAAAAAAAAAAAAAAAAAAGGTAAAGTGACTTACACAAAACTGCCACAACTGAAATATTTCCCTCTTCAAAGTGAGGAAAAAGGATGACCTTTGGAATGAAGATTGTATTGTACAGCCAGATGAAGATAATCAGGCCCATGCAGCACCAACCCTGAGGGTCAACCACAAAGTGAATTCGCTGCCCCATTGAACACAAACAGGTGTCACGACCCAGGAAAAAAAGATACTCCTACAGAGATAAAGAAAAAAATATTTTTTTTTTTTTTAAAAACAGTAAATTAACTAGAATAGTGCAACCTGCAGAGTTCCACATACATTATAATAAGGAAGAAAAACTGTCAGGTATTGATTTAAGAAATTATATAAAAACTTACATGCGTTTTTCAAATACCAAGTAGCAAAACATTAGTTATTAATTAGTTATTAATGCCATTAATTACTTATATCTCAATAAAAAGTAACATTTATCATCAAGATGCAAATACAACAACTACCTAGGAAAACTATTAAGTAAAGCAAGCAACTGCCAGCCAGGTGGCAGCAGCAAAGGATATAAATATTACAGTCTTCCATCAAAATGAAAAGGTTGCAAAGCAACCATATAGGCAATGATTTATGTTATACAAAGACTCATCCCACCTATCAATTATAGTCTCCCTCCAGTATTTCAGGATTGTTTTCTAAAGGCTGTTATGCTAAAATAGTCAAAAGCTTCACTAGGAATTTGTTTTTAACTTGTTTAAAAAACCTTTCTCGTGACATTCACAGCAAACCCAGAGAGAAAGGCATCACTACCCCAACATCTTTCACACAGATCATTGAGAAGTATCATACAATAGTAAGTTTTCTCTTAATCATACTTAAAACATCAAGGTTTCCATTCTTACAGATTAGTGTGCTGGGTTCTTTTTTGGTTTAGACTGAAGAAACCCCACCAAGTCCTACAGTGTGAACTTCTGAATTTCATAAATTGATCTACATAAAAACACAGCACTAAGTCCCAAACTATTCTGCAGAACCTTTAAGTGAAGGATTACTACTCTTACTTTGTCAAGCTACCTTCATATATGTATCTTAATATTGCAACGTGAACATAAATCCCAACCTACTCTCCCATCCATTATTTACCCTGATTTCTGGGCTTCAGGAAACTTGTCTGTTTCAGACGGATTTCCTTCCATTCCTTTCAGCTTCTACTTGTTATATTGAAATTTTATCAGCCAGACATTTCTGTTTCCAGGAGTTTTGCTTACTTGTTTCATGTTGGACTGTCCCCAGTTGTATTCACAATTGCTCTGATTAATACTATTCGCAAACTTCATTAATGTTTTCTTCTTTTTCTAGATCTCTAATGAAAATCAGACCCAAACAAGCTGACATTTTTCTACACTTCTCCTTTGCACTATTTATCATAACTCTTTGTTCACTATCTTCTAGTGCAAAAGTGTTCAAGCACAGCAGAATAACGTGTTTCCTTTTATCCTAAAAAGACACCAAATTTCCTAGCACTTCTTGTACAGTGAATACAGCTATGGTACTGTTAAAATTGTTTTTAAGTTCATCATAATCATAAAACCTATTTAGGGCTAAATTTACTACATTAACATGTTGCATGCATGCACCACAGATTGTTATATGTATGGTACTAATACACTACACACATGTACAGTCTCTAGACATAAATGATGGAGTATTATATTCCTGAATCTGTCAGTTCTCTCTGTTCTAAGCTCTGGCAACCAACAGGTTTAGAACAAAAAAAAATTTATATTCTTCTAAGCATGCACTGATGAAGGATCTGTCTCATCAAGCAGACAAGCTGTGGGAGAAGGTGAGCAGACCGTACAACATCAGGAATGCCAAAAAGGACCCCCTCCAAGTTCCCCCAGCTGCAGGAATCCCCACTGCGCCGAGGAGAAGCAGGCAGAGGCACAGCTTGTCAAGCTGAATATGGAGATACAGAGTGTGGCAAAGTCTGGAAGCCTGTGAACTCAAGCACCAGGAGGACAGTTCTTGCTCTGCCTCCAGGTCTGATCCACAGAGCAGGTTCTGAGTCCTGGTGGCAGTCATGGACAGGAGGCTCTGTCCAAGGAAGCCTGTGAACTGTCTGTGCCTGAGTCCTGTGGCAGTACAGAAAGAATGAGGTAAGGAACAGAGGTGGGAAACTCCCTGCTTCAGGGACAAAGACATCTCTGGCAGCCCACCTGTCACCTCGCAAGGTCTGCTGCTTGCCAGGGTCCTGGATACCATGGACAGATTATTACTGAGGATGGCAGTAGTCTGGCCCTCAGACTATTACCCTCAGCTGCTCCTCCATATAGGCACCGTGAATATAGCTCGGGAGACCACAGCATACCAAGCATGAGTAAAAGGCTCACAGGGTGTTGGCCAATACCTGGTAGCCAAGTGGTGTCTCGTTCATCCTTCTGGTGAAAGAGGAGGACTTGAGGACAGATTCTGCAGATGCATGACTGACTGTGCAGATTGTGTCAAAAGCTACGACTTAGCTTTTATATTCAAAGGACCTTCTATGAGGATCAAGAACTGACGGGGAAGGGGTGCAGGATCCACCCAAAATTATGTGGGGTAAAAGCGTATTTGCCAAGAGACTGATCAATCTGCTAAAGGAAGCCTAAAATTAGGAATGATGAGAGAGGAAGGTGGTGATCTCTGAATGAGTGAGGAGGTGGTGGTCAGGGTTTGCAAACAAAGGATGGAGGATGATGTAAGCATTAAAGATCTTATAATCAACCAATAAGTAGTGAAGTGGGGCTACATCAAGTGTGTGTGCACACTTGATACAACACCACCACTTGGGTGCACTGGGATGGGGTTAGGAAAGACAAAGTCCACCTGGAGTTGAATCTGGTGAGGGATATGAAGGTCAAAAACAAAGTCTTATAGAGGTACACAGGAAGGCTAGGGGAAACACTGGCCTGCTGCTTAAAGTCTCAAAACGATACAAAAAGGTCAAACTGTCTTCTTCAACTTGCTCTTTATGGGTAAGACCTGCTTTCTGGAATCCCAGGTGTCTGAGACCAGTGGGAAAGCCTCAAGGATGAAAGACTTAACTCTGAGCAAGGGAGGATTGCATAAATCCTTAAGTAAACTGGACAGAACACTTTCATGGGACCTGATAAGATGACACCCTGAGACCTGAAAGAGCTGGCCCTGTCATTGTCAAGTCACTCTCCATTATGTTTGAAAGTTTTAAGCTGATGGGTGAGGTTCAGGGGATTCAAGAAAGCAAGTGCCTACCGTTTTCAAGGACAAGAAGGAGGATCCAGGTGACAACGGGCCTTTTAGCCTCACCATGTTTCTTGGGAAGGTGAAGGAAATTATCCTGGAAACTACTTCCAAAGAAAGAAAGGACAAGAAGGTAATTGAGAGTGTCACCATGGATTTATAACGGGCAAATCATGCAGACCGACAGAAATACAGAGGCCAAAAAACAAAGGTACTAGAAACACTGATGACCATTGAGGAATCCATTTGTTTTCCATCTTACCAGACAGTAGAGATTCCATGACTTCACAGCACTTCCTCAGAATGGGAAATAACAGCTCGACAAACAAAACAGAGAAATGTAACTACTGAAATACTTTCTTCCAAGAGACCTACTAAGTATAATGTGTGAGCAATATTAGTGAGAGAGATTCTGGAGAAAACAGTAAAAATGCCAATAATGGAAATATATCCCAACCTTTTAACACTCAGTGACTAACTTTTGCCTGCATGACATTATTCTCTTCCATAATTAAAGAACCAAAAGAAACCACCCACCCTCAAACCCATAACTTTCATGGAAAGTTTCACAATTAAGTTGGAACTATGCAAATAAAGGTCCCACTCTCAAGAAAGGGAGATTTTTCATCGTTGTTTTCTGTATCTTTTCTGAAAGAGACAGAAAGAGTATGATACTCAGTTATCACCACTTGTTTGAAAGGCAGCATGTAATAGGTTACTTTCTATTCTGTTTTTCAAATCTCACCTCACTGAGTAGAGCCTCCCTTGAAGTGACATGCTGATTCTGACTAGGATTCTTCAAATCTCGGTTCTATGGCATTTTAGAATTTTAACATAGATTGAAAAGGCTCTGTGTATTCAGATAAAGGTCTACGTAAAACCGCTCTACTGCCAGTGCATTTCAGTTACATACATTTGCTTCCTATATGCCTATTATAACGATGAATTAAGTTTTATATTTTTATTATACTTTTGTCAGCAATATTGAATAAACAATGTTAATATATTGACTTACTCCAACAAAGTGAGTTTTTTCTCCTCTCTCAGTTTATGTATCGTGTATAAATATGTAGGTGGACGGAATGAAGAAAACCTAATATGCCCAATCTGATGACTAGGTAGAAAGTATTAGATTAAAATGTAACTCACAGACAACGTGAATTTATAGCCTTCTCTTTTTTAAACACACTGTAAAAGAATTATATTTACTCTTTCAAATACAATGTCAAGAGAAATGATGACTGATCTCAACTAATTTTGTTCTTTAGGATGTGCAATTTCTGATCAGAAAAACTACAATATGTAGTGGAAAAACGTTTATGAGTAGTTTTACAACAAATCAATTGAAAGAAACAATTAAGTGAATTATGTAAGTATACACTCAGTATTCATACAAGCAATGCCTACAGTTTTTCCAATTAAATAATTTATGAAAAAATATACAATACTTATGTCAGAGGTTTTGTGATTTTCTTGCCTCATACCCTAATCTACAGCCATTTTTTCTAAATTAACATCTCAAACATCTCGAATACAAACCATTTACCAAAACATGACTGAGTCTTTCCTAAATGAAATGAAGAATTGTTCTTGCCTTTTCAAAAAATTTTTTTATTACAGGACAGCACTTTTTCCTAACCTTTTTCTTTCTACCCAATTCAGTTAATAGTAACATAAACCCAGTATTTTGTTCACTACAATCACCTGCAATATGACTCCTCATGTGATATCCACTCAGTGAGACCACAGAATGAGTCATGCAGGCAGAAGGGCAATTCCAAGAAACAAGAAAGCTTTGCTCTAACCAGAAATGTTAACATGAGATATAAATTACTTTAATAGACTGATTTGAATGCAAACTTAAAAAAAAAAAGGTATACAATTTTGCATCAAGATTGTCCCAAAACATACTTAGAAAATTGTGTTTCATAAATAAACCCAACAGGGGCAGTACTGAATGTCTCACCCTAAGAAGCATCACAGTCAGCTCTGATGACACCCTGTTCTTGCATGTTCATGGGTGTTGCACTGATAACTAGAAACCATGCCTCACTTCAGCCCTGGATGTCTGCTCAGTAAAAGCAAGACTTCCAAAATCTGACTTGGAGAACTTTATTCACAAATCCTTAAGCAAGTCCAGAATGGCACAGATTGGTAATTTACTGTATTGCTCACTGTTAAACATACAAACTGAACAATATTATGATCTATAATACACACTTCTGGAGTGCAAAAAACACCACTTTCTAAAAAGGCTCTACTCTAAGCACTCAAACAGAAAAAGGAACAGAGAGTAGAAACACAAGAGATACACTTGTCATACTTGTGATAGCCAAGGCAAGGCTGTATCAATCAACAGCCTCCCTTAATGTGCAGATCCAGCTGCAGTTTTAGACACGTGACTTTTCTGAAATCTTAAGAATTACTGCCAAAATTACTGATATAAAACCAAAAATATACTTCCACAGGAAAAAAAAATAGTGGACTTGAATCAATTGACAAAATTACTTTCAACTAGATTTTAAAGAAATCACATCATATTATCAATTGTCAGAATGGAATGCCCATTATTTCTTTTGCAGCTCTTCCATTTAATGAAACTGGAGTCTGAATAACACAAGCAACAGCATATTTGTGCCCTTACAAAACCCCAGACACCTGGCATGGCCCATGTTTATACAGTGCATGCTTGCCAGTAGAGACCTTGGCATGACACAGGTAGGTACATGGTTATAGACAGGTTGGTTAAGGAAGGGCAAGACATTCCCACCCACATATTTTTCATTGATAGGATCTAGCAAAGTGTACCTGTAAATAACTACTGCATTCACAAAAGATGTTACCTAGGCTTGCACACAGACATGGCTTGATATTCATGTATACATAGTGTATTGTTGTGATCACAAGTCCATGAAAACTATGTTCGCCTACTGCTGACCAAACAGCCACTTGTGGACAAATAATATATGTTACTTAAGCACATCACTGTTAGGATCATCAATCTGAGGGGAATGAAGACCTACGATTCCATTTGACTTATTAGTGGAGCTGGGAAATGAAAAGTGTGAAACCAAGGAGGGCCAAGGCCACTGCATTTCCTTGTGCTGTGCTGCTGGAACACAGAGCCAACCAATCCCACGCGGCTCTCCCGTCACCGTATCAGCAGCAGGAAATGCCCTACTCCTCATTTACAGCACTCTGGAGCTGCGTGGAAGCGACACCACCACTCCCTTATTTCACAGTAGGGGAGACACTGGCCAAGCCCGGCAAGGGTTTCCCTCTCCAGCTCCCTGCACACACAAAAGCATTCCTGGAGCTGAGCTCCAAGGATGGCGATACTGGGCCCCCACGACACCCAGGAGGAAACCCAGCAGAGCCCGNCCGCCGCCCCCCGCTCCGGGCACGAGGTGGAACCAACCGTGGGCTTCCGCCGCTCCAGCCGCGCGTGCGCTCTCGGACCGCCCCGGCGGGGCGGGACTGGAGCGGTGGATCGGTCCCGGGTCGTTCCGGGCTTCCCCGCGGCTGCCATTCACTGCCGGAGGAGGCGGGTGTCTCCTCGCGTTCTGCGAGGGGCACCTGCACGGCGGGCACAGGAGGGTTCTGTACCTCGCCTCCTGCGCGGGCGGGAGGAGCCGCGCTGGAGGGAGCATCTCTCCTGACTGGCACCTTGTGCCCCTGTGGCCCATCAGCTGCTTTTCCCAAGCGCTGGAGCTCGCTGTCACGAGCCCAGACCTTAGTCATCATGAGCCCTTCTCTGTCATTCATCTCTGCAGTGTCCCTTTGCAATCCCTGACAAAACCCCAACGCTGCAGACACGGCCTCTGCCGCGGTCTCCAGAACGCTGCTAAGAGAATCGAATTACTTTTAAGAAACTGTATGAACTTAACAGTATAAAGTCAGAGTAGCTTTCTTAAGAGATACTTGGTTTAACTCGTATACTGCATAATCATGGTTAAGTCAGCATAACTGAAGGCCTCAGCTCACTGCAAGGAGGAGGACAGCTCCTGCTTTGAAGATTCTGTTTCTCAGGATCTTAAAGCCATCCATGACAAAGAAGGTGCCCCTGGACTACCAAGATAACACAGGATCCCGGTCCTTTCAATACCTCAGAAAAAAACCTCCTATTATCTGGCATCACATGTAACTGTAGCAACACCAACTCCAGAGACACCTAAATCAAGAATCAAAGGGACAATGGCACCACAGATTTATAGTTGTTTTTTTATGTAGTAGCGTTACTGTGTTATGCAATGAGCGGCCAAATCACATATCTGAGTGCATGAAAGGTATAATAACCATTTGTGATAACATCTTCAGTGTGCCCTGATTTGAATGAAATGCTTCATGCCCATGATTTAAGAACTACTCTTGTAATTCTATACTTTGCATCATGACCTCTCTCCTCCGTCATTATGGACCAGTTGCAACATTTTCATCACATTTAAGTCTCATCCTGTGCTATGCCCCCTGCTCATACAGGATCCTTGCATGGCCACAGAGGACAATCTTTGTTTTAAAAAGATAATTCAGACCCTCAAGGGATTAGCTGTGTCTATGGCTAAGAACAGTAGACAGCTTGTAATGGACAGAATTTTCAATGTTCCCAGCTGGGAATCATGCCTTGAGCACCCATGGCTGATGCACGTATATGATCTTTTGGCTAGCTAAAAATATCCCCATCTGTCTGAGTGGCATAGTTCCCACTGTAAATTGATGGGCTCTTGCCCTGGAGCATTTTTCCTTCACAATGATAGATGAAATGATGCAGAGTAATATGGTGAACAACACCAATGCAGAAAACTCTTCTTTATTTATGATCATATTCTTCCTCAAACTCAATCATAATGTGATTATTTTGAAAAGACAGAAACCAAAATGTCAGGTTGGTGTTTTCAAGCCTTTCCGAAGACTTTTGGACCTTGTCCTGGTTTCAGTGTCCACAGTTTTCTGACCTGAAAATAGCTACTGATAGCAGAAACTTGACATTGTCTGGAAGGAGAAAGAAGCATGTTCCATATACACCAGAGGAGTGCACTTCCTCAAGAACAACCTATGTCCTTAGGAGCAGGTAACACTGAAAATAATAGACATATTAATTGTACTATTAAAAAACAAGGAGAAAAGAATAACTGAAAAAGTTGCTGTAATGAAGAATATCCTCTGTCTCTGTTCCATGGCAGCATTCGTATATCAACTTATGTCTGTATGTAAAAGATATAATAAGCTGTGAAAACTTTTCACTGATTTGAAGAATAAATGTTAATGGAAAAAATACAGCCACAAACCCAAAACCAAAACAATCAAGATGTTTAAAGGAAACCATGGACTTGGGGAGCAAAATAGAAATATAAGCAAAGAAGGATAGTATGATCAATGAAGGTTTCATGCAGAATGAAAAAGAAACAGTCAGTAATGTCATCTTCTATGTGAATACCAGATGTTTGCATTTCTGTAGTGGCGTGCTGATAACAACCAGTCATTAGACCTGTAGTCTTGGCAGACAGGTTGTATTTTTATCTTTTCTACTCGTGGATGTGCAGAGTAAACACAGGTTTTGAAACAAGGACAGTCGTCTATTATGGCTTAGGCATCAGCACAACAGTCCCCGTTTGTTGATGCTTTTTGGGGGGAAGCACAGTGCAGGAAAAAAAGCAGACAGTTGTGTGTGGGACTTCTCAATTAAAAAGATTTGGACTATAGATATTACCTGACCCTTTTGCCAGAACATAAAATCCAGAGACATGGATAATGAGTCTTTCTGGTAAACTGCATTCTGAGTGAAAAAACATACCTAGGGGAAATACTAATTTGGCATAATATGAACTTTACATAAAATCCAATATCGCTGTATTGCAAAAAGATTATTAAAATTCTGCAAAATTATTCACATTCTTCAGTGCTAAATATTGCACAATAGCATAGAATTCCTCTTGGAGTTTCCGATGTCTGTGTTGTGGTGTTTTGCTGTTTATAAATTACCTCAGGAGCCACCAGCTGTCATCATATAAATTTCATTGACACTCTGTAAATATTAAATCAGTGTGCTAAAATCAAGCCATGTGCAGTAACAGCTGATGCTCTGTTCTGCAGAGTGTATGCAAAAGAGAGGTATGTGACTATCATGGTTCTTATGGCTGACAAGCCCCTTGCTTCTTGACATTGTTTTCCAAGATTCATTTTGGGCCCCTTGATCACTGTGCATTGTCTGTGCACAGATATCTCCTCAGCTGAGAAATCAACTTTCTCAGTAGTACTCAGCTTGCAGGGTCTTTCTAAATTGTGCAATTTATTACTATAACTTCTTTCCTGTAGCACATTTGTGTTGCTCACTTCCTTGTAAACCTTGATGACGTACACAGGAGACACTTGTTAACTCTTAAATGGGAGCAAAGTTCCTCGTAAAGGTCCACGTCATGAAGACAAAAGTCTGTGTCAATTACACAGCATGCTGAAACAAAACTGTCCTGGCCTGGAAGATTTGTCAGTTGCAATGTGACATATTGAGGATGAGGTGCTAGATATTAAAGGAAAATGTGTCTCAGGCTCCATTTTTGTCTCTGGCCTAGCGGCCAGAAAAATGAAAGGCAAAGTATGTTTTCCAGTCTATCTGCCTCAGCAGTAGACATGGTGGGATCTACTGATCCCTCAGCCCAGATAGATTACTTGGGATACTAAGGTAGACCAGGTAGTAGTCTAATTTAGGGAGTTGATTTTCATCTGTTCAGATGGCATTCAGTTGCAGATATCCTAGTATTAGCTCTTCTAACAGCTCTCTACCTTCAGGAGTTGCTGTCTGAAGACCAGGCAGGGCAACAGACTACTTGAGTGCTTTCATATTTATTATAGTGTAAGGTGACTTTGTATAAGCTTCAGCAGATATCCCTTGTTCAGAAGGCAGCTTAGGTATATGTCTGCTCTGAGGGAACACCATGACTGCAGGCTGCAGTCACCAGCAGAACATCAGACTAAATGGCTAGTAATAGCAACATCTTAAACTGAGGAAACAAAAATGTCTCAGAAGGGCTGTGACTACATTATTACTATTACCAGCTTTGTTAATAATAATAATAATTTTAGCTTTCAGTACATTTTTTGCTTTTCAAGTTTAAGTGCATTTTGGTGGTGCCATGGAGCCCAAGGCACTGTAAACAGGATGATTTTTTTCTCATTGTGGACAGTTAACATTTTATAAATATTCTTGCAACAGGGCCAACTAGAGTCTTTTAATCCCTTTTTTTCTCACCTGAGCAAGAGTGGGTGCAGCTGTCAGGGAATGATTTCAGAGTAGCTGAGGCTGGTGGCTATACACCACATATTCAAGGAGTTAGGTTTATCACAACAACAGCAAATGCAAAATATTTATAATTCACTATCAGTGTTTCTTGTTTCTACTAGCAAACTGTCTGACGGAGGACCTGAGGTAACCCCAACTCCACGCCTCTTCACATCCACCATCCTGTGCAGCAGAAACTCCCAGGTGCACCCCAGATGTGACATGATTATGCAGTTGTATAGACTGGTAAAGAGCTTCTATTTGAGTAGGGAATCTTGTTGTTTTGCTTTTGCAGCAAAACATTTAAGGAGCTGATACATTTAAGAGAAAGCACTGCAAGAGATGTCACCCCCTGTCAGTAAAAGCTAGTCAGTGGATAGTAGCCATGATATTAGACATAAATATTTCATAGACAGTGAACAAAGTACCAAGCACTGAGTGCAGCTTCAGAGACTTTTCACTGTAATACGTGTTTGTGCAGAATTCAATAAGAGTTTGATGTAACTCTGGTGTTTGTTGTATTTACATGCATTAAAGCTGGTTGTATGAAACCCACATTTAAAAGAATACCATGTAATAAAGATTTTTTTCGCTTAAGCAAAACTAAAAAAGAAAAGGAAAAAAGAGCACTTCAGTTATGTTCTAGGTAAAGCACACACCTTTAAAAAAGAGATAGTAGGTGAAACAAAAGGTCAGAAGTGGAGAAACTTTTCTTGGAACTGATCTGAATTTTCAGAGAGCTTTGCAACTGTAGCTTAGTCTTGTTCTGTAAGATAGATTTGTACAAGGAAATAGATGACAATAGCAGCACTTGTATTGTAAGCATAATTACATTGAAAAAGTGGAAAACTTTTGTTACAGAAAACATGCAGTCTTTGGGCAGACACAACTAAATTNATGCAGTCTTGGGGCAGACACAACTAAATTATAGTAATGCAGGTTTGTTGCTAGAATAGTGTTACTACTGGAAGCATCCACATAGTGATAGGGATCACATCCCTCACCTTTCTGATCCACAGCAGCCTAGTTAGAGAGGCCATCATTGTGTTAAGAGAGCAAAATCCTGTTAGCCTCTGGGTACAACATATTTCTAATATGGAATTTTTAAAGGCTGAGAAATCTGATCCAATTAACACATTGATTGATTTTGCAGAACTCTGTGCTAATTACATACAACTAGTCATTGCTGGGTTAATTAAACATGCATCCAAAAAACCTACAGCACTAATCTAATTAGCAATTGCTACAGCTGTCATTACCTCTTTTCACCTACTTTTAAGCTGTGTAAATTCACACTTAGAATCTGTTCCTGCAAACTCCTTACATGAGTAGCTTTCTTCAAGCGGTTCTCTGCAAGTGTCCAGCCTTGCAGAAAACCATACAAATGAAAAACATACTTGCATATCAGAAAAAAAAAAAAAAAATTCCAGGAAACAATTCTTCAA
>WEIV01016327.1:5237-22402 GCA_013390005.1 Calyptomena viridis | reverse complement strand
CCCCGGACCCCCGACCCCGCCGCTCTCGTTGCGCCGCAGCCCGAGGTCGCGGGATGAGGAACCCACCGGTGACCCTGACCCTGCTGCTGCTGCTGGGGCCGGCGGCGCGGGCCGCCCCCAGGGCGGGGGGGCACAGGTACGGGGGTACAGGTGGGAGGGGCACAGGTCTGGGGGGGCCCAGCTGTGGGGGGACATAGTCAAGGGCAGGCAGAGGTGTGCAAGTGTATTTCGGTACAGGGGCACAGGTGCAGGTGGGGTGCATGTGAATGGATGGGCACCTGGGCATGGGAGGGACATGCAGGAATGGCCAGGCTGTGGCTGTGGCTGTGGCTGTGGCTGTGGCTGTGGCTGTGGCTGTGGGTGGGCGCAGGGGTCCAGGGGTACATGGCGAGGGATGGGACTTGCAGGCTGTGGGGGCCATGGGTGGCAGGACATCAGCCCAAAGCAGGCAGCCCCCGCAGGGACACAAGTAACCACCACTCCCCTGGCCAGGCCTGAGCTCCCCACAGCCACAATCCCGGATGTGTATCCTGACCCTCTGAGCCCGGAGTCACCTCTGCTGCCGTGAGTCCCTGCCCTGGGGAACCCCACGGCACGGGGTTGTGCATTGGGGATGGGGGGGACAGCGATGGGAGGGGAGCCCTGGCAGTGGCCGGCTCGCCATGGGCAGGGTGGGCCATGGGGTGGGGGCGGGGTTGCCCACCCCCAGCCCCACTCCCCTCAGGCTGCTGCAGAGCACGGTGCGGGGCCTGGGGCCACTGAAGCAGGACGTGGAGGCCATGACACGGGAGCAGGGTAAGGACATGGGGCAGTGATGAGGGGCTGGTGGGGTCAGAGACCCCAGCCCCACGGGGGAGGGGTGGGGACCTCAGCCCCATGGTCCCCCTGTGCCCCACAGCTCTGCTCCACCTCGTCGTGCTCCATGACCATGACCGGAGTGGGCGCCTGGATGGGCTGGAGCTGCTGCAGCTGCTCGGCACGGTGCTGGCACAGGCCGGGGGGCAGCCAGACCCTGACATGGTGGGTCCCACGGGGTTGGTCCCTCAAAACCACCAGAGCCCCCAGGGCAGGCTATACCCCACCCCCTGTCCCTGCAGGTGGCTGCTCTGGTGGACCGAGCCCTGGCGAGGCAAGACCTCGATGGGGATGGGCTGCTGGACCCCCACGAGCTACTGGACCCCCCTGAGCTGCTCTCGCCTGACCGGGCTGTGTCTCAAGAGGGCACAGAGATACCGGGGGGGCACCTGGGGGTGAGCAGCCCAGGGCAGGCAGCCCCTGAAACTGGAGCCACCCAGGCTGAAGCCCCTGAGGATGGAGACATGGAGGGGGATGAAGCCCCCAGTGTGGAATCCTTCAATGCTGAGGCCATGGAAGCAGCAGAAGCCCCTGAGGCTGAAGCCCCCGAGGCTGAAGCCCCCAATACTGATGTCACTGAGGAAGAGGAAGCCTCTGAGGCCGAAGCCCCTGAGGGGAGGGCAGCCCCAGCATGGAGGGACCATGGGGAAGGGTAGGGGACTGTGGGCAGGGCTGCAACACCCTGGCTGCTTCCTGACCTGCTCAAGGCACAGAGGGGCAGGGAGGGGCCCTGCTCCCCACCCTGTGTCCGGGCTGGGGGGCCGGGGAGACTGTGGTCATGTGGTCTCCCCTGTAATGCATCAGACAGAGAAATAGAGGTGCTATCAGTGGCCTTGGGCTGTGGTCAATGCACCCCTGAGGCAGTGGGACCCTGGCCAGGGCACAGCTGGAGTGGGGCATGCGAAGCTTTTATTGGGGGGGTCTGGGTGCAGTGGAGACGTGGTGTGCCTGTGGTGTGCAGGAGTCTCCCGGCACAGGCTCAAACGATGCCATCGAAGCCCTGGACCCCACATTTCCTGCCTGCGATCTGGCAACCAAAGGTGAGGGCATCCTGCAGGGTCCTCCCTGGGGACAGGGCCCAGGGTGAGATGTGGCCGTGCCATGGCCGTGCCAGGCTGAGCCATGGCCATGCTGTGGCCGTGCCCACCTTCCGCAAGCGCGAAGATGACGGCGGCGTTGAAGGTGTCCCCGGCCCCCAGGGTGTCCACAAGGCTCTCCGGGGGAAAGGCATCTGAATGCAGCAGCTCCCCGTTAGGTCCCATGGCGTCAGCCCCCTCCTCGGCCCAGGCGCATATCAGTGTGGCCCTGGGGGTGTGTGGGGTGGGTGTGGGGCACGTCGTGCCCTCCCCAGCCCCCCGACCCCCCCTGCGCACTCCGTACCCTGGCTGGATGCGCCCTCGCAGCCCCTGCAGCGCCTCGGGGGCTGAGCGGTACCCGAGGTATCGGGCCAGGTCCTTGCTGATGAACACCTGCGGGCGAGGGGCTGGGGCGGGGGTCGGCCCCCGGCTCCCCCAGCCAGGCGGGGATGGAGCTGTACCCCAGTGGAGCCCACCGACCCCTCCTGCACCCCTGACCCCGACCACACCCCCAGACACTGACCACACCCGCAAACCTCAATCACATCCCCAGACCCCGACTGTACTCCCCAGACCCTGACCACACTCCCAGAACCCCGGCCCCACCCGTGCCGAGCCGGGACCACGACCCCCAACTCCCCTGGCCCCGCCCATCTGGCCACTCCCCCTTGTCATAGCCACGCCTCTCCCGTCCTGACCCCGCCCCTCGACTCCCCGGCCCGGACAGGTAACCCCGCTCGGACCCCGCCCCGCACGGTGGTTCCCCCCGCACCACGTGGCCCCTCCTCATCAGCGGCATCAGCTCCTCCCGCGGCTTCTCCAGCTCCACCGAGATCTGGATCCGCTGCCCCGGCGCCGCCGTCCGATTGTGCCGCTCCACCCGGTCCAGCATCGCCCCCTGCTCCACGTCGTTCCGGGCCTGCGGATAACGGGCATGGCTGCGGCACCGCCGGGGGATCGCCAGCCTCGGGGAGCCCCACCAAACGCGGGGATGCTCTCCCGCCTTGGGGATGCTCCCCAACCCGAGGGATCCCCCAAACCCCGGGCTCACCACAGGTGCAGGGATCCCCACAGGGATTCCCACAGGGAACCTCTCCGGCCCCACTTACCTCGAAGTGGATCCACTTGTACTGGGAGAGGTCGACCCGCTCGAAATCGCGGGCTGTCACATCGGGCAGGTTCCTGCGGGACGGTCGCCAGGTGGGGCGGGGGACACTCAGCCTGGCACGCGGCCGGGGGCGAAGGGCAACGCCAGGGGCTGTGGAGGGCCCCACGCTGCCGGGGCAGAGGTCTCGGGGGTAGCACTGCCCGAGTGAATCATTAATGATGGAGCCCGGGCCCCTCAGCTGGCAGCGCAGCGGTGGCCAGGCTGCGGTCGGGGGGGGTCAGCGATGTCCAACAGCCCCTGACCCTTTGGCACGGCCGAGGGAGCACCAGCCCGGCACCAGGCAGCTGCCATATGCGGTACCGGGTGTCCCCATGGGGCCATGCGGGCCGTCCCCCACGTCAGAGCGTGTGTCACTCCCAATCCCGGTGGTGGTACAGGGGGTGACTGGGGGCTGTGAGGACCATCGGCGGTGATGGTGCGTGCGGGATTGCAAGGAGTCCCCCCGGCAGGGAGCCCGAGGGGTCCGTGACCCCGACCTGGTACAACCCAGCGCTGCCCACGGGCGACAGGGCCAGGGCCCTTACGTGTCGTGCAGGACGATAGTGCGGGAGCCGGTGGTGGCGTTGACGAGGCAGCAGGCGCAGGGCACTTCCCCGCGGGGCTGCCAGGCCACGTGCGCCGTGTCCACACCCCGGCGCTGGAAATCCGCCGCGATGAAGCTTTGGGGGACAGAGAGCGGGGTGAGGGGTGCCGCGCAGCCCCGGACGGGTGGGACTGTGCGGGTGCCCCGGCGGGCGCTGGTGGTGACGGTGGATGCGGGCGGGCAGCCGGGGGACCACGGCAACGCCGCGGGTCAAGACTGCCGGTGACAGTGACACAGAGCGGCCGATGGAGTGTCAGGGCGGGGCGGCCCGGTGCCCAGGGGTGGGGGGATTCCCGCATCGCACTTGCTCGGCGGCGGGGCCGGGGGCCAACGAGCCCATGNCCTCGGTGGGCGGGGCGAGGGGTGGGCGGGGCGAGGGCGCGCGGACTCGCAGGACACGCCCCCGTCATTCCCGCCTTCCGCCGCGCGCGCTCCCGACGGGACACGGGGATACGGGGACGGGGACACACGGGGACAGGGACACGGGCACATGGACAGAGACACACGGGCACAGGGACACACGGGCACAGGGGACATGGACAGGGACACACGGGCACAGGGACACGGGCACATGGACAGGGACACATGGACAGGGACACACGGGCACAGGGACACAGAGACAGGGACACACGNGGGCACAGGGACAGCTGGGCACAGGGACAGGGACACACGGGGACAGGGGGACAGGGACACAGGGACAGGGGCACAGGGACACACGGTGACAGGGACACATGGACACAGGGACAGGGACACCTGGGCACAGGGACACATGGACAGGGACACAGGGGCACAGGGGCACAGGGACAGGGACACCTGGGCACAGGGACACATGGACAGGGACACACGGGCACAGGGGCACACGGAGACAGGGACACATGGACACAGGGACAGGGACAGGAACACACGGTGACAGGGACATATGGACACAGGGACAGAGGAACGTGGACACTCAGGGCCATAGAAACACGTGGACACGGACACAAATGGACACGGACACATGGACACACACAGGCACATGGACACACAGACGCAGACAGACACGTGTGCACACACCCCCCTGGACACACGGACATGGACACGGACACACGGACATGGACATGGACACATGGACATGGACATGGACACAGACACACGGACACGGACATGGACACGGACACACGGACATGGACACAGATGCAGGGACATGGACACAGACACAGGGACATGGGCACAGATACAGGAACAGGGACACAGACACACGGACATGGACACGGACACAGGGACAGGGACACAGACACAGGGACAGGGACATGCACACACCCCATGTGGATATGGACACACGGAAAAGGACACACGGACGGGGATGCTGAGAAGCACGTTCAGTGCCGCAGCTCGGGGGCAGCTGAGGGTGGAGCTCTGGGTGGGACCTGCCGACCTTTAGCACATGAAAGGGCCCGGGACCTGTGGCCTGGCCAGGTGAGGGACACCTGGGGACAGCAGGGGCTGAGCACTCTGGACTTTCCTGTGCTCAGAGGGGATAAAAGCCCAAGGGTTCCTTTGTTGAGGTCCCTCCTTGGAGGCACGAGATCGGGTTGTTATTTTGTTATTTAGATTATTTTAAGGATCACGATGTCTGAGATTCTGCGATGGGAAAGGTGAGGTCAAGCTGCCCTGGCTGTGAAGGGGGCTCGGTCCCACCATGAAGGGGGCTCGGTCCCGGCTCGGGTGGGGCAGCGGTGGCTGCTGGAGCAGCTCTGGGATGGTCGGACAGGGGAGTTTCTTTAACAGTTCGGTGCCCCAGGTGGGACCCCGAGCCTCCCCTTCAGAGCTTCCCTGCTCCAAACTCCCGCCGGCACTGGCTGAGCTCCCCAGGATCTGTGGAGCAGGGAGGAGCCAAAGGGGAGTGTTGAAACTCCCAGAGCAGATTCAACACCAATAATGAGGACCTGTTAAATTGCTCCAATTCTCTCATTCCCCCCATGGGTGCAGCATTTTGTGCAGTCGGGGAATCCCTGCAGTGGGTCAGGTGTGACCTGTGCGGTGTGAAGGGAAATGGAGGGTTGGGGTCTCGCCCAAGGTGTGCAGGGGACTGGGGGTCCCTCGCAAGCTGCCCAGGGGGTTGAAGTTAAGGAGGGGTTTGTGAGTATTTTTAGCGTGTCCAGCACAGCAAAGGGAATGCTGTTGGCCAAAGTGGTGCAACTGGGAACATTAGGGATGATTTGGGGCTTCACTGACCTTGGAAAAGAGAGAAAAGGGTTGGTGGAAGTGTTGTTGAAGCATTTTTGAAAATTAAGAGGGAGACTTTAAAATCCTGTGCTCCATTGTGTGTTATAGAGGTTGTTTAATATCTGGTGGTTCCCTCGAGGCACTTTAAGAGGGTTTTTTTGGGCTACCAAAGAGGCAGCTCATGCTCAGACACCATGTCTGGAGCACAAACACCCATGGAAGAAGTTGGTCACTCAGGATCACTGTTATGTGCACACAGATCTCCTCAAACAGAGAAATCCAGGGAAATCTGCATGCAGGGGCTCCTCAGCTCATCCCTGTGCTGTTTGTGCCTGTTTGATTGGGTTGTTGGGGTGTGAGGCTGAAATCCCACACCAGTAGCAGGTTCCCCAGAGGATGAACATGAGCTGAGGTGCTGCTGTAGTTTTGTGTGTGAGATCCCTGTGCTCGTTACGGTGGTAATTCTGTGTGTGTTCCTAAAAAATATTTCTAAAAGCACATCTTCCTACATGTACATTGGTGTTGGGTAAGAGGGTGGTAAACATGCAAATAATATTTGAAGACTCTCCCCAGAACGAGAACTGCTGTGGTTGTTCTTGAGGAATTCTGTCCATGGCTGGAGGCATCTCCTGGGTCTGGTTTGACTTTTTAAGTTAATGTTATTTATATTAACGTGGGGGAAACAGTTCCATTGCCTTCCAGGAGGAGGATCTGCAGAGTCCTGCCCAAGCAGGAAAGGGGTTCTGGTACCTGATGATTTGCACAAACCCCTTTGGGGAGAAGGAGAGGAAAAGCCTTTTGCTACTTAGAGCAAACAAACAAACAGACAAAGTAAATAAGAAAATGCTTTTAAAGCTCTGCTGTGGTTTTCCAGAGGTTGAGGGTTTGGCCCCTTGAATCTGCAGAGATTTTTGGCACTTAATGCCCTGCAGTTCAGGTATAAAACTCCTGGGCATCGACTAAACCTCTGACTGAGGCAATCAAGGACCATCAGTTAAATGAGGGAAGGGAGAAGAGGCTGCAGGCAGAGGGGCTGGGGCTGCTGAGCACAGCGGGGTTGGAAAGGTTCAGGTGGAGCTTTGGGGTGTCCACGAGAGACAGAAAATCTTGTGGGAAGACTTGCAGAACTGTAGAACTCAAACATTCTCTGGACCCCAGTGCTGTAACTCAGAATGTTTGTGCCTGGTAGTGGAGCTGAGAGACGTTTAACAGCTCTTTTGTTCTGAACATTTGCATTGGCATCTGGTGATGAGAAAATAACATTACGACCCCCAATTAAAACTGAACCCACAGAGGGTGATCAGGGGCAGCAAACTGCTGGTAAAACAGTGCCCTGAGCACCTGAGATACCAAAATTTGGCCAAAAATCAGGTGAGATTGAAACCCAGCAAGTGGAATCCCATCAGTGCACCCCACACATTTGGATTCCAGTTGATTCTTGTCCAGAATTAATACAATTTCAGTACGAACCCAACGGGATGCCAGGAAGCCAGTGTGCAACCTGGAGGGCAAAGAGTTAAATTCCCTGGAGTAAACAGAGCCCGTGTCACCTGCTGAGGTTAATTTGTGGCTCCTGGTGAGAAGCAGAAGTTAATCTTAACCATAAAAGAAATCCAGAGACTGCAGTTACTTCTGTGGGAGACACAGGAACCAAATCAAGAGTTGTTCCTTCTTTTTAATAATTGGTCTGCAGCAGGCCCAATTTTCACTTTCCTTTTTATAGGAACCTGTTAATAAATGGCATCGAGCTGTGTGGAAACCATGAAACCCTGAACTGCCCCCGAAATTGCCTGCATTATCAGTTTATTAAGTTTTGTGATTTGTTTGGGGTTTTTTATCATTGGGAGACCAAATATTAGATTATAAAAGAAAGACCACTTTATGTATTCTTATATTCTTATGTATTCTTATATTATTGTTTGATTTTTGCTAAATTTATTTTGTCTTTTTACTGGAAAAGAAAAAAGAATGGTGTGGGACAAGCTTTTACTTTTATCTTACGGATTTATAACTTTGTCTCAACCAATTGGGAATCAGAGATTTCAACTAAATTTAGCCTGATAGTTGGTGCAAGGATTGAGGCATATTTGGGATTATACAAACATGTATTAACCTGCCATGTTCTGCCTGGGGAGGCTTTATATCTGTTATGATTTGGCTCAATTTTTAAACAAAGTGTTACAGGGGAAATGGTGGAGTCCCCCTTCCTGGAGCAGAAGGAAGGACATCCATGGACCACAAAGGGGACATGGATAAAATACCTTTTACCAGCTCTCACACAACCACCTGTAACCATCTCTGAAACCAACTATGTCCTTGATAATTATTAGATAATATAATGTTATTAGGCACTCCAAAGTAAATCAGAGACTTATATTCCCAGTTAAACACGTCTGATGCACTGTTTGGTTTCCTACTTCAACTTTACCTCACCTCTCCAATTTATTTTAATCAATATTGTAACTACAGCACATTCTGCACCACACACACCTCAGCTGTGGCTGCAATTTACTGTGACAGCAAATGGAAAGGAAGGTGATGAGGGTGATTTGCTGACTGATATTGAAAAAGATAAAAGGAAGAAAAAGCAACCTGAGATAATACAACTAAATTTGAAAGGTATAACAATTTCACTTCAGCACCAGTAAAGCCACAGTTTTTGCTTTTGTCAGGATTAAATTACACTGGAGCTGTATCCTCTGGAGAACAGAGTATGGGCCCATTGTGTTAGAACTTCTCTGTATTTTATGTGAACTTTGTAGCACAGACAGCTTGGTTACCTGAAGGTACCAGGGAACTCTCACCAGGGATGTGTGGAACCCAAATCCCTGACTAACAGAGTCCCTTGTTTGATCCCATGTCTCACCCACTGAGTTATTACAGACTGGGTTATTACAAAGCACCAGATGTGCTAAAGGTGAATTACAGAATCACCCAGTGGGTCAGGACATCACCTGTGAAATTATTCCAGCTGGATGTGGATGTAGTCAGGGGAGAGCCCTATTTTAGAGCCTCTGAAACACGTGAACCCCCTCCCCAGCAAACCTGTCCTTGTTTCAGTGTGCCAAGGCAGTCGTTTGTCCTACAGGACCTGGGCACCCCCTTGAGATGGAGAGAACATCCCTGTTAATCCCTGACCTGGGTATCTTTTGGGGAAACCCCTCCATGGGATTTAAAATCACCCCCCCGTGGGATCCTGTGCTCATTTCAAGCCCCACATGTACTCGACAGACAACAACACCTGCAAGGGAAGCAGCTCATGCACTGCTTGCATCAGCCTGGGGCTGTTCTGGTGCCAAATCTCGCTGCCAAATTTCGTGGTTGGGCCCAATTCACTGGGCTGAGTGCAGGACAGGGCTCCCACCCTTTGCCCAAACTGTGTTTCGTTATTCATGACTGGGAAGGACACAGTGGGAACTGAGATCTGAACAAAGCCAAGGATTCATCTGTGCCCCAGATCCCAAGAGAGTTTGGGGTTTAAACTTTTCCTTCTGTAGTTGTCAGACAACACCAGTGGTCCCAGTGGTCCCAGTGCTGTGGGTGGGGTGGGAACTTCAGCCAAGGTTTGTTAGAGGTGCAGGAAGGACCCCAGGCTTTGTAAACTCCTCAGAGAGGAGCCTGGATCCAACCCCAGCCCCAGCCTGGGATGGCTTAGGGATTATCCAGATGTGGCTGAACCTTGGAGCACCTCTGTCCCACAGGATTAAGGGTGGCAAATCAGATGTGACTTGAATAATTTATGCTGACAAATCATTCAGAAGTGAGTGATTTATTATGATAAATGATTAGACAAAAGGATCTTAATCAGATTTACTACAAAGTATAGAAGCTAAAACTACTACTATAGTAAAGTGTACTATATCAAATTACATTAAAGAAATTCTATTAAATCAGTTACATTAAAGCAAGTAAAAAGGAGACAATTATTAAGTTGTTACTCACCCAGACCAATGACCTTGGGCAAATGTTTGGTTCAGCCTCGAGAGTATTATAGCTACATTGTGACCATCATTACACTTTTACATACAAAATTATTACAAAAACTGGTTAGAATGTAGTTAGCAGCATTAAACAGAGCATAATATAGAATTAGCTATTGATTCTGGCAATAGTTATTGTTCCAATTTGTGTACTTCTGGAATGGTCAGTATTGTCATTTATACACTGATATACACTCATATCTACAGAGATTACTAATAAAAACCACATTCTGATAAATAACTATTGTAACAACAGGGTGTAACATTAAATTCAGAATATCTGCTGCAGTTGGGGACCATCCAAACAAGTGATCCCACTTCCCATCTGTTCCCCATCCCTTTTCACACAGTGCATTTTTTGCACCTAATGATGGACAGTGATTAATGTTTTCTGACTGTCCTTTCTCAGTTTTGTACCAGTTTGTGAAGTTCAGGATGTTCCAACAGTTGTATAACCAGGGTAATGTCCATTCCAGTAGCACTGCAGCCTTCCTGAAAGGCTTCAATTTTATCATTTTCACTCATTCAAGTGACACAAGGGCTCAAGAAAGCCCTTGAAACAGGGCGACCCACTGGCCCATGTCAGTTATTTATCCAATATAACACAGAGGGGAACCTTTATCCCTTTTATCAGGTTCATGTGGCTTAAGAGAGCATTTCACCAAACCATTCCCAGCTCCACCATCCCGTTTGCCTGGAGATAATAAGGTGTGTGAAAAACCCATTTGACACGTTCCCTTTTGGCCCAGCCTTGAACCACCACTGGTGAAGTGTGACCCACTCGTGCAGAGTCACTGGGGACACTGGAAAACCAGAGACACAGTCCCAGATGTGTGCTGTGAGTGGCAGGGGCCACTCCCACACCTGTCTGTGTCCTCAGAGCCACTGCATGTCCCCAGAAGTCCAGTACAACCAATGTGCCAAGTGCACCAGAGTGGTTTGTTGCTTTTGAGGTGTAAAGGCATTGCCTGGTGTGGGTGGTTTTGTCCAAGCCTCGACTGGCACGGTGAGAATGTCTTTGTGTGAGAATGTCTTCACACATTTTTCTGGTTAATGACCACCCTGTGCTTCGTGCTGCTGCAAACAGAGCTCCCTGCCCAGTGTGCCCAGTTCACAGTGACCACTCACCCACACCACACCAGTGTTGAGCATCTTCCAAATGGCCAGTTTTTGTCTGTTTAATTTTTGTCATCTGATGCACCTCGTTGCTCCAAGAAGTCTGTAAGGTTTGACCCTTATCTTTGACCCATCCTGTGTGGATTGGTGGGAACTGAGCCTGTAACAACCACCACTTCCACTCTTCCTCCTGCCAAACCTCCTTTCCATTCACTTCCCAACCCGATGCTTCCACTGACACAACCCCTGTGTGGCACCAGCCCAGACTGTGTGAGAATCCACACAGATTGTCCTTTGCCTTCTCTTTAACTCTCCCACCTGTGCACTTCCCAGTCCTTCTTCTACTACTTCCATTCCTGTCTGAATATAAAGAGCAACTGCTCTGTATTTCCATTTACCATGACTGTATTTGGCTGAGGCATCAGTAAAGCAGCACCTTTAACCTCAGAGTCTGATGGAAATGCAGGAGCATCACGGACTTGGTTGATGTGGCTGGTGCAGAGCCACCACCTCTGGGCTCACAGGTACCTGTGCTTTGGCAGGTTCTGTTTGCCCTGCAGTAAAATCCACTGGATCTGTGGCTCCTGAGACACATCTGGGTACTGCTGGTCCCTGTGCCATCCCCTCTGCTGGAGCACTGCCCTCCTTAACCCTGGCTAACAGGCTAAAAGGGCCTTGGGCTGGCACAGATTGGTGCTGGTAATTTTTTTCTCTTTGTTTAAGAGGTCAGGTCAGAGATAATAATCCTCCTTCCCAGTCGTGTATCTTTTTCAGTCCCTTTAATGCTGTGGAGCTGAACCCTGATGGTGGTTTGGGCCTGTGAGGGCCTTTCAGGAACAGGTCACAGTTCAGAAAACCCCACTCAGGACCACGGGGCAGAACTGGCCCCAGTGACTGATGTGTTTTTAGCTCTTCTATCAGTGTTTGCAAAGCCTGTTTGTGACTATCAAGCCACTCCTGGGTCCTCTTTTTTCCTTATTAATGTATACAATGGTCTCACTATCATGGAAAATGCAGGGCTATGATTTCTCCAGTACCACAGAGTACCCATGATCTTTTGAAGTTCCTTTTTAGTAGTAGGAGTGGGTATAGCATTTAATTTTGTAATGGTTTTGGCTGGGATTACAGCCCGACCTGCAACCCACCAGGTTCCCAGGAATTTCACCTCTTTAGAGGGGCCTTGGCATTTAGCAGAGGGCACTTCTCTCCCCTCCTGATTTCATGTATTCTGTATGTCCTGTGCTCTTGTTCTTACTGCACTTTTCACCTCCTATCAACACATCATCAATGTAGTGATAGATTTTCACTCCTTCCAGGATTTCTGTTTGTTGAAGGAATTCAGATAAAGCCTCATGTGCAATTGTAGGTGTTTGTGCCCTTGGAGCAGGTGGTTAAAGGTGCATTGGGTTCCCTCACAAGTAAATGCAAGTGTGGGATTATCTTCTTCCTAAAGTGGAACCATGGAGAACACGCCCTTGACATCTAGAACTGCCATCCCTTTTTGGCTGCAAGAAGAACAGGATACTGTTTGATGTTGGTCACAGCAGAAGCAGGTGAGGTGAAACTGGAGCCACTTTTGATAGATTTATTTTTCTATCTTTTCCTGAAAATTTACTATATGGTATTTTTGTGGGCCAGAATGACCAAACATTCCCATTGGGCAATTAGCAAACTTTTCCTTTAAGGACATCATATCCTAAAATATTTTCTGCATTATCTGTGATTGCAAATGTGTGTGAGATCATTAATTATCATTAATTATCCCCAGGTAACCTATCCCAGACTTTGGGAGTACAAATGATAATGCTCTGCCCATTGAATCCTGTTAGATGGACCCTTTTTCTTGGAAAACTTCAGTTTAATTTTCCAGCATCTGTGGAGGTGATCAGAGATATCTGAGTTCCTGCACCAGTTAGAGAATTCAAAGGTTATTTTCTGGGTCCTACTGGTAGGTGGAAAAGGGCCCATCCTTATCAGACCATGGGTGGGTCACAATGGGATGAGGCCCAGGGGTCACTCAGTGCTTTTTCCCTTTTGTGTTTCTGGTATCTCAGAAGGGTTGGGGGGTATTTATGCCTTTTGTTATCCCTGCTTTCCCCTGGCTGTACTGCTTGGACTGATCTTGCAGTCACTGTGGCCTCCACAGCTGCCCTGGTTCCTGTGAGGGAACAGGGCTTTGACCTTTCTTTTCTCTCGGGTGGGGTCTGAGTCCTCACCCATCACACAGGGGGCTCCACACCTTCTGGGCTCCTCCCAACACCCTCAGTTTGCTCTCCAGGAGGGTTTTCCCAGCCCATTTCCCTTGCATGGTTTATCGTGGAGTGGTTCTGCCCACATGGGGACGGGTCCCCTCAGGGCTTGTGGATCGTGTAAAGCTTCTTTATGTGTCACATCTGTGCTGATTTCATCCCCTCACCCCACGAAATACGTGTTTCACACTGTCAGGGCCCCTCTCAAGAGAGGTCCCAGGGTATCAGGACCCACCTCTGTGGAGACTGGGGGTGTCTGTGCATCACCTGCAGGCAAAGCTGCCTTTGGAGCAGCAGAGGTTTCCTGGGGTCACCCTGTGGGTGCAGAGCCTGGTTCTCTTCTTCCCACAACATTTACCCCTCCTGCCCAACGTGCAGTTCTGCTGGTTGTTGGATGAGGTTGATCAGCAGGCTCAGGTCCCACATTCAATCAGATTCCTGGCCCCAGGATCCAGTGCCCTCAGTTCCACTCAGCAATATTCTGTCTCCCCTCAGAGCCCCACTCACCACAAATACTTGGTTGCTGACTCTCCTGGGTTTTGTCCATATTTTTCCTGTAGAGTTGCCAGTTGCAGGGGGTCCCAGGGAATAGTTCTGACCTCCTCTGACCTCCTTGAGGTCCTTTGGACACTTTGGTCTTAATTAGGGGTCTCATTTTCAGTTCTGGAATCTCTTCCTCTCTGGGAGGTGGGGTTTCAATCATTTCCTCAGAGTCCCATTCTTCTTCACCAGCATTTTCATCAGGGCTTTCCCAAATCTCACCATCCCAGTCCCCAGGTGACACTATCAATTTTTGCATTTTTCTAACATCCAGAGGATTGGAGGCTCTTAATAACATCAATTCTAATTTTTCTTCCAAGGTTTTTGTCCTTTCCTTGGATCCTTTTAACTGTTGTTTTAATTGGTCATTTTGATACTGTAAAGACAGTGCTACATGTTTTCTTTCTTTCATTTAATCTCATTTCATTAATTTAATTTAGTTTTTTTATCATTTGTTCTCTGCATTGCCACACAGCCTTTAAGCATAACCCCAGTACATGACTGATGATACTTTTCCTTTTTTATCTTTCAGTGATCTCTGTTTTTTATCAAATTTCTCCTATATCCTTTCCCACTCATCCCAATTATCCCATGGCCAAGGATCATCAGTGTTAATGTGTGTTCTGTTCCCCTGGAAATATTCTGTTAAGCCTTTTGTCTGTTTCTCAAACCCCTTTGCTATCCTGCCAGACTGCTCTAATTTGTGTGGTGGAGTGGGAGCTTCCGAGAAAATCCCAGAGTCTGGAACTCTGCAAGGGACTTGGGTCCCTCTTTTGTGGCACCAGACACCACGGCTGGTCCAATAAATCCAGAGGATGGGAGGGCCTGGGGCCAAAGTGTCCTCTGACACCCCCTGGGACAGGAGTCCCTCTGTGGCCACCCAGGAAGGAGACATTTGTTAATCTCAAATTAGAGGAGGTGAAAGGCTGTTTCTGCCCCCTTGGATAATGGATAATGAAGGTTAATGGATAATGGGGAATGTCCCTTGGCTGCCTCAGCCTCGTCCTGCTCTGCCAAATGTGGGGATGTGGCCACTGCCTGAGCACTGCTCTGTCCCCCCAGACACTGGAGGGGGATTAACCCCCCCAAATAACTGGGAAAATGATCCAGCATGGAACAGGCAGGTCAGAACAGTCCCATGGGGCTGCGAGGGCAGAGAATCCAGAGAACCAGGGGCAGCTGAGGGAGCTGGGGGGGCTCAGCCTGGAGAAAAGGAGCCTCAGGGGGCACCTGGAATTCTCTGCAATCCCTGCCAGGAGGGGGGAGCCGGGGGGGGTCGGGCTCTGCTCCCAGGGAACAAGGGCCAGGAGGAGAGGGAACGGCCTCAGGCTGGGCCAGGGGAGGCTCAGCTTGGATATTGGGAACAATTCCCTCCTGGAAAGGGCTGCCCAGCCCTGGCACAGCTGCCCAGGGCAGGGGTGGATCCCCATCCCTGCAGGGATTACAAAGCCCTGTGGATGTGGCACTTGGGGACATGGGCAGTGCTGGCCTTGGCAGTGCTGGGAACAGTTGGACTCGATGGTCTGAGAGGGCTTTTCCAGCCTAAATGACTCCATGATTCCAGGATTCTAAGGGTTGTAGGAAGAGTCTCACACCCATTTTCCTTACAAAGCTCTTTCTTCTCACGATGAAGGATGATGGTGACAACCCACAATGTGGGATATCTTTGAGAGTCACCAGCAAGAATCTCCTTCCCTTTACACCCCATGGGCAGCGAGGGGCCACAGCTGCCTTTGCCCGGGGACGATCCCGAGGTGGGATGGGGCGTCTAAAGCAGCCCTGAAGGGAGGGACAATACAGAAAGACCGAGCCCTTCCTAGTTTTCAATTCCCTCCTCTCCAAGAATTATTATGGCTCTGGATCTCCACCTCCTGCTGACAACGGGAATGTCATTGCAGAGAAACAATTTCCCAAAGAATCTGCTCACATTGGGATTTGCTACCTCAGACTGGGACAGAATCATAGTCCAGCTGTGCAGCACCAGCATAGCTGTGAGCAGGGATCCCATTAAATAAAGATAAACTGAACTGGAGAGAAAAATGGGTCCAGAGGTGCTCCAAGGGCTGGAGCCAGGCTGGGAGAGCTGGGAATGTTCACTTGGAGAAGAGAAGGATCCAGGGAGACCTGAGAGCTCCTTCCAGAGCTTAAAAGGGCTCCAGGAGAGCTGGAGAGGGACTTGGGACAAGGGATGGAGGGACAAGACACAGGGAATGGCTTCCCACTGCCAGAGGGCAGGGACAGATGGGATATTGGGAAGGAATTCCTGTCTGGGAGGGTGGGGAGGCCCTGGCACAGGTTGCTCAGAGAAGCTGTGGCTGCCCCTGGATCCCTGGAACTGTCCAAGGCCAGGTTGGAGCCACCTGGGATAGTGGGAGGGTGTGGGATGAGCTTTAAGGTCCCTCCAACCCAAACCATTCTCAGATCAATGGTGGTTTTTCCCCACACTTTTTCACATATCACCAACACTGGAGCTGCATTAATAGAACAACCACACACCAACACCTCAATGAGAGTTAAAGAACTCTCCAGTTACCAGACAGACAATGTCCCTGGAGCTCACCTGATTATGTCGCTGATACTGGAGATGCCAAGAGCACCTGAGGACAAAAGGCTGAGTCCCAACCTCACCATTAATGAACCCCCATGACAGCTGGGGCACAAACTGGGGTGAGAAATGCCTGGCCCCAAATCCTGCTATTTCCCCACCGAATCATCTGCCCAGGAACTATGAGCACAAACACTTGAAGCTCTAAGGAGGTGGCAGTGCCCCAGATCCATCCTGGAGCCTGTTGTACCATTAATACCCCTGGGACACCCATCACCTCCCACCCACCACCATCTCACCCCTTCCAAGGGCGCAGTGATGGGTATGGTCCCCCCGACAGGCCAGGGAACAGCCATGAGGTGGAGGAACAGGGTACCCCACTTCAGACCCCATGGCAGGGGGATGAAACCGCCCTCAGAGGCAAATTAAGCATCAAGTGGGACTGTAGAGCCCCCCGGACAGGTACCACCACCCATCACCCCCACCAGCTCCAGGCTCCCACTGGGCACACCCATCACTGGGCTCAGGGTGCTCCAGCACTCCAGGACATGGCTCCAACACCTGGAAGGTGCCAGCACACCATAGTCCCCTCCGAACCCGACTCCATCCCAGTCACGCCACGACCAGAACAGCAAGGAATTCCCTTCACCCCTCCCCACAACCCCTCCCCACTGGGCGCAGGGACAGCCCTGCACGGGCCGTGGGTGGAACTGGTGCCGTGGGGCAGGAGGGATCACGGTGACCCCCGGCAGGGACCAGCCCCCTCCACACGCCACGCCCGGGGCGAGGGAAGGAGCCAGAGCCGCAGGTACAAAACCCGGTGCCGCATCTTTATTGGGGGGACAGTG
>WEIV01016323.1:0-14419 GCA_013390005.1 Calyptomena viridis | reverse complement strand
CAAAGAGCTACATCTGCAAAGATAATCTTGACAAAGTTTACTAAAGTGTGCATTTCTTTTAATGTAAGAAGAAGAAATTAAGAATTATAAAAAAAGAAAATCCTACAAATAACTCCATTTTTGTCCCCCTCAGAAACATTAGGGATATCAAATATTGTTCTCTTTGATTCTTTACTTTTTTGTGACTTCAGAATTGGTTTCATATTTGTTCTTGCACATTATTTGTAAGAGATGAATGGTTTTAATCTGTAATGAAATCTTGGTCTAAAATGTTTGAAAATCACTGGAGTTAAGCTTTTGTTAAAAAGATGCTTAATATGCTGTTTCAATTCTCTTTCAGTTTCTCTTTTTCAATTGCCCTTAGATCTGCCGTGTTTTAATTTACCTGCCCACATTGCCTTAGAAGCAAGCAAGAACTTGAATTTGTAATTTGAAATAATATAAAAGAGCAAAAAGCAAAATGGCATTTTCTGAAATCATTAAGGCACTTTTAAAATAAAATGGTATCATTAAAATAGAATTACTCTCTAATAGAGAGCTGGATGAAACTTGAATTTTCTGTATAAATATGTACAAATGTATAAATATGTACAAATGACTCAGTTTTAGCATTTTCAAGCTTTATTTGCTTGTTTTCTTAAGGTTTTTTTACTTTCTCACAGACTCCCCCTATGCAACGCCTTCATATTCCCTACTTCTTAATCTCTTTAAGCATCTGGCACATGGGCTGTCTCCTGGAATTCTTTAGGATGTTCTGGGAGCAGAATTTTGGGAATGACCCCACTGCCAGATGGGCTCTTTCCCTGTCTTAATTAGGCCTGAACTTAGGTTATATAATTAAAGCTTCATTCATATACCATTCATATATAATTAAGACTTCATCACACATCTTTTTTCTCTCCGTATTTTGGTTTGTTTCCCTTCCTTTTCACATTCCTAACTCCATCAATGTACTTTTTAGTGTTAATGAATATTGTTTTGTCCTGTCTCAGGTGAGGAAGCTGAATGCAGTGGTGTCAGAGAAGAAGGCAAGTCTGGCTCCTGTTATCAAAGAGCTGAGGCAGCTGCGTCAGAAGTGCCAGGTTTGTACAAACTCCTCAAATAAGTCCAGTTTATACTTTACTCTGTGCTGCTCTACAAGGACTTAGCCCTGAGGGAAAGCTGGGAATAGCAGAACAGGTCAGCAGTGTTTGCAGAAGACAACGTGCTGAAGGTTGGGATCCACACAAGCTGATGGTGCAGACACAGAGTTGAGTTCTTCATGGCATTGTAGAAAATCACTACACCAGGGGGAAATGTAAAAAATCATGGTTCAAACACAGAGCAAAGTTAGTTTTGGGTTGGTGCCAAAGCTGTTTGTGCATCTCAGCACTAATGATCCCAACTAACGCTGTCCTTCCTGAGTGGATTGCAGGGAACATCCCATCCAAATGTTGAATATGTTGGTCTACATCCTGTGTTAGTTTGTGGCACCAACAAATTTATCCACTTGTTTTCAAAACTTCACAGAGAGCTGCAAAAAAAGTCTCTTGGGTCCACAGCTGCCATAGGTTGGCTTGTTGCCATGGAAGGGAATAGAATGATGGATTTATCTATCAATGGAATTCCCAGAAAACCTGCTTTTAGTGGTTCCATTCAAAGTGTCGGCAAGTGAAATCCAGAGAAGGAGTTTGTTGTGCACAACAAGAAATCTGTTTTTTTGTAAGAAGCAAGAAAAATCCTTTCTTAATCTCTATAATTATTTGTCTTTTCTCCCTGCAAACACAGCCCTGTTACCCTGCCTGGTAAAACCACGGATGGGGCTGTAGAGAGGAAATTCCCTGAGTGTCACATGTCAGTCAAAGGAACATTTCATTCATGTGCCCTATTGTCCTTCCCACCTCAGGAATTAACTCAGGAATGTGATGAAAAGAAAATCCAGTATGACAGTTGTGCTGCTGGGTTGGAGAGCAATCACTCGGCTCTGGAACAGGTGAGGTGGGGCTTGGTCGTGCACATGGAGAAATCCATGGGTAAGTGCAATGTTATTCACTGTGCTACAATATTTCCCCTGCCTTCCCTCAGGGTATGGGAAGGATAAATCCACTGGGGGTGGAAAGGAGTCAGAGGTGATCCCCAGCTTTGCCTGGAGCTGCTCTGGAGTGGCTGCAGTCACAGCAGAAAGGGAAGAATTCAACCATAAAATAAGGATTAATTTATCAAGACAAATCTTTCTATGCATTTAGCAGATTCTTTACATGAGCAACCAGTCCTATGGATAATTAATGATGGACATTGATGGCAAGGAGACCTCATTAAAGGGGGTGTCTTGTATTCCTGCCTCAGTTTTTCAAGGCCTTGCCCACAAAGGAATGTACTTCAGGATAAAAAGGGAGTACATTTAAGGTGTGGGTGGATGTATACATAATTATTTTCCTGCACTAAAAGTACCTTTGTATGGTGAAAGAATCCACAGATGAACCTGCTGTGAATTAGACCTTCCATAAGAGTTATTTCATAGCAGGAATCAAGGCTTCTTTTCTTGGCAGACAACTCTTAGTCATTTTCTAACACATGATGAGTCACATCCACAGATTGAGCTGGACATGAGTTGAACAGTAGAATTCAGGAATTCAAGTTTTCCAGCTGATGGTCTGAAAATCACACAGTGACAACTGCTGTGTGACCTGGAGAACAGGAATTCCATTTAGAATTTAGGAGGTTTTTTTGGAATGGATGGAATAACCCACTATCTCCATACTGCTCCACATAATTACCGATTGCTGATTAACACGCCATTAGCATGTCTGTAGCTTCCATCATCCATACTGCAGATGTGTTCCAGGAAATGGTTGTTCACAGCTGTATTTGGCACTTCAGATGTGCCGAGGAACAAGAGCCTTGGCAGCACTTGTGAAGAGACACTTCACAATGACTGAAGCCAGTCATTAATAATCACCCATTAACTGTCATTTCTCATCTCTGACTGTGACTGAAACTGCAAATCTAAAACCAATCAGTCCTATTTTACTTCAAAAGAGGCTTCTGAAAAGCCCAAATGAGAAATTATTAATTCAGGATTATTATTACAAACTCTCATGGTTTATATGGCAACACAGGGCATCTCCTGGGGGGGACGTTCAGTCAAAATACCCTCTGGAATCTCGTTCTTCTCCCACAGGAAGTGAAAGGGCTTCTGGAGGAGTGTGCCCAGGAGGAGAGCAACTACCATTACATTAACTGCATGAAAAGGGTAAGACCACACGAGGGTCAGACTGTTGATTGTGAAATGAAGCTGCAGTTACAAAACACGTGTACCTATATTTAAATGGCGTGTTTTTGCAGACTCTGGAGGTCCAGCTGCAACGTGCCAAGGAGGAAATGAAGGCCTATGTGTCCCCAGACCCACAGGAGCGACGGAAGGCGGTTCGGTGGGTCACAGTGTGTCCCCTCTGGGGCAGCTCGAAGGGTGTCCATAAACTGAGGGTGAAGTCGGGAATTTTCTCACTGGCGTTTGAACTGGAGGAGTTCACCTGATAAATTTAGAAACTCTATAATAATCTAAAAATAAGCATCTCGGATTCCAGTCCATACTGCTGGGAACCTGTGAGTTCTCTCAGACATACCAGGAGGTTTTCCCTTCCCACTGGAGAGTCTCAGCCCCGAGGGGGGTTTAATTGCACCATCCCATGAACCTCCATCATTACCCTCAGTTTCTTTTACTCCGATATAAATCCACTTCCTTCATCCTGTGATTCTTTCAGGACCCCTTGCCTCTGTCTGGCAGGGGCAGAAGCAAGGAATACCATAAACTGAGCTGCTCATTATTTTTGGTATGGTTTTCTATTTTAAATTATGCAGTCCTGCCAAAGATGGAAATGTTTTCTGAGAATGAGATTTTTTTTGGATTAATTATCTGTGCTAAGATGTCTAAATGTTACCACATCATAGAGATTTTTTTACACTTGTAAATATTTTTTACACTTACTAAATATTTTTGTAAAAGCATCCTGTTTAAAATTTTGTGTATGTTCAATCTTCTAATACAACATAAAAGTTGAAACAAAATTCAGGCAACAAATCAACAAGCTGGTTCAGCTCTGTCAAAATTAAGCATCAGGAAAATCTAGGACATTTATAACATTCATTTGGTAATTCTTCATAATTTTTCAAATTATGAAGTTTATTCTTCATAATTTTTCAAAATTTTAGTATTTTGCATGAAATAGAAATTCTGTTTTCCAGGGTAAAAAAAATTGCTAGATTTTTGTTGGCAGCAAAGTAATCAATCTGAAACTGGTGTCACTGGTTTTACAAAGTGGTCCTTGCTTTCTCATCACAGTATTTCTCAATTATGAAAATACTAATCAAAACAGTTTTAAAATTCATGTGTGCTTGGTTTGATGAAGAGTCTTTTTGTTTTACTTTTTAATGACTGGAATGAGTGAAAAACAGTGAGTTTCAAGAGCTGGGTCTCCTTAAAGGTTGGTCATTTCTCTACTGAGGAATGACCACAGAGGATTTAACTTTTATTTCTGTGCAGAAGGGCATCAGCTCTGAATCCATCAGCATTCCTGCAGGTTGACTGTTTGCTTGGACATAATTCCTTGATGTGAGGCCTCTTCTGTCTCTCTGCATTTGTGTCTTGGTGACAGGACAGGTTGTTGCCCCTGGTCTGTTCCTCTCCTACAGGCTCCTGTACAATGTGCCAAAGTGCTGCACAAAACAACTTAAAAACATGACCAAGTGGCAAAAGCAAAGATTAATTAGATAATCTTTAGATAAATTATTATCTAAATTAGTAGATAATTAATAATCATTCTACATTCAGTTTGAAAGCCTCAGGCTGTCCAGCATTCTGACATCACAACAGGAAAAGGGAACCAGTAGTTGTCTGGCTCTTCTCAAGGGAGATGGAAGAATAAATTGCTTTCCCAAGATATCTGTCCTCTTAGGACTTTGACCTTTCAAAGTAGTTTCTGGACCTTTCTGTTGCAGTGGTGGCAGCAAGGTAGTGTACAGAATCAAATATTTTGGTGTCATCAGAGGCAATTTCTTCACTCATGGAGTGAAAAAGGCAGTAGTTGACCACTAAAATTTTCCAGAGTCTGGAATGGGGCCCTTGACAGGGATGAGGATGTGTGAAACAGTGAGAAAACTCCAGGGATTCCCTCAGGAGACACTGAGAGACGAGGTGTTCTTCCTCCATCACATCCTTCCAGCACGAGTTGTNGAGATGAGGTGTTCTTCCTCCATCACATCCTTCCAGAACCAGTTGTCCCAAAGCCCCTTGCACTGGTACCATCTCCATGTTCTAGAGCATGAGGCACATGGAAGTCCTTCACCAGGAAGGGAAGGACTGGATTAACATCCATCACAGAGACCTTCTGCAAGGATCTGAGCCATGAGAATGCTCAAACACTGTGTGGTAAAATAAGAGTAGGAAAAGAATCAACACTTTTGTCGTTGGGGTGGGAGAAGAAAAGGGTGAGGAGAGGGAATGTGAGGCCAACNCTCCAGGGATTCCCTCAGGAGACACTGAGAGATGAGGTGTTCTTCCTCCATCACATCCTTCCAGAACCAGTTGTCCCAAAGCCCCTTGCACTGGTACCATCTCCATGTTCTAGAGCATGAGGCACATGGAAGTCCTTCACCAGGAAGGGAAGGACTGGATTAACATCCATCACAGAGACCTTCTGCAAGGATCTGAGCCATGAGAATGCTCAAACACTGTGTGGTAAAATAAGAGTAGGAAAAGAATCAACACTTTTGTCGTTGGGGTGGGAGAAGAAAAGGGTGAGGAGAGGGAATGTGAGGCCAACAGGACTCTTATTCCATCTCACAGAACAGTGGGAGGCTGTAGGAAATAAATGATTTATCTAATGAATGGTGATAAAACAGCAAAATTAAGCAGAAGGCTGAAAAGAGAAAAACCTTAGTGATGATGTGAATATTCCTGAGGGTGAGGAGCAGCTGAGGCAGCAGGAACAGCCATGGAAGGGAGTGTTGGGTTGGTTCAGACACGTGGGAAATGAATATCCAGGGTGCCTGGCTCTGTCATTCCAGGTATGGTGAGGGGAATGTGAACACAGTGTTACCCCTCTCCACTGTCCTCATTTCACTTCCCAGCTGTGGAAATTATCCTCCCACTGGGACTAGNACTCTTATTCCATCTCACAGAACAGTGGGAGGCTGTAGGAAATAAATGATTTATCTAATGAATGGTGATAAAACAGCAAAATTAAGCAGAAGGCTGAAAAGAGAAAAACCTTAGTGATGATGTGAATATTCCTGAGGGTGAGGAGCAGCTGAGGCAGCAGGAACAGCCATGGAAGGGAGTGTTGGGTTGGTTCAGACACGTGGGAAATGAATATCCAGGGTGCCTGGCTCTGTCATTCCAGGTATGGTGAGGGGAATGTGAACACAGTGTTACCCCTCTCCACTGTCCTCATTTCACTTCCCAGCTGTGGAAATTATCCTCCCACTGGGACTAGACACAGTTTTGACCTTTTTAAGAGGTTACAGACCTGTCTCATGTACGTGAATTACAGCAAAGTTCAATAGAGAGATCTTTGCAAAATGTAAAATGAGATGGTAACACTTTTCTCTAGACATCCCTTTAGAACCTGAATATATTTTTTAGCAGCATTGGAATGTAAACGGAGTAAAAATGAGCCATAAATAGAACAGCACTTTCCTAACAACGTATTGAACAAAAAATGTCTTAATTCAGACCCTCTTTATTGAATATAAACTCTCTGTTCTGTGGAGTCACTTCCTAGGAATGTGAAAAGTTAATTTTATTCTCTAAAAATAGAAAGTTGTAGGGGTTTTTAACAAAGTTATTAAGTTACATTCTTTCCAGTCATCATTATAAATAGTAAAGAAAAACTTACTAGCAAAGTATAAAATCTTCTGATGATTACTTTGAAAACTCTAGTTAAAAAAAAAAGAGTGTTCTAGAGGCCAAATGTGTGAGGACATGTGCTGTGTGCCAGGGCAAACAAGCAGATTCAGCCTCCCCTCTGGCTCGGTGAGGATTCCTGGGATTAGCAGGACAGCACAGCACCTGGAGCAGCCTTGGGAGGGCTCTGATTTGTTCTGGCTGGAATTGTCCAAGAGCAAGAGATCATAAAGTGATCCAGCTTCTTTCCTGGGGCAGGCAGGACAAGCTGGCTGGGACCCCAAGTGCTCCAGTGAAAATCCTGGAGTGCTTGGTAGAAAGGGAAGGAATAAAGGAACATGAACCTTAAGTTCACCTTGCTGCTCATGACATTCCAACCAACCTTCACCCTCTGGCACAATAAAAGCCAACATTTCTTTCTGGAAATTAGGATTTCTCTAAACAAAGGTCATTTACCCTGAACAATTTGGAAAGTCCTTTAAATGAGCTGGGTTGCTCTGAATCCCACTAGCAAACCCTCACACTAAAAAATGTAATAATTACACGCAAAATAGATTTGATTTTTTTTTTCCCAAGCGACCCAGTGAATAGCTTTTTCTACTGTCACATTAAAAAAAAAATAAAATAAATCCTAGTGGTGTCTCTGAACGGGGCTGTCTGCATGTTCTGTTGTCAGGGTTCATGTGTCAGGTTGGGTATGTCAGAGTGATCAGCCTCTTGCTGCAGACAAAGGTGCACAGCCAAGACTTTTAATAATGAATGTCACCAGTTACACTGCTCAGCCTATATTTCAGCCCCAAAATGTGAGGGCTGTTTTCTGAGAGAGGAACACACATTGCAGTGACTGGAGTTGTCAGACCTGGGCTGAAATACTATTCCCCTTCATTCCTGTACTTTTCCACTCATTTCAACACTGCATTCCCAGCAATTAAGGGCTGTGGGTCTGTGAACTCTGACACTCACCCGAGCGAGGCCGTGGCTCACCTTGGGATAAATGCATTATAAAAAGGGATCAGGCACATCTCATCTGGATGGTCTCACCACTGCTTTCAAGCTGGAAGGAGCAGTAATTATGTCTGCTTCAAAAATGGCAGAGATCTCACCCAGTATCACAGCTGAGATGAGGAGATCTGATCCTTGATGCCAAGGGATATGTTGTCCAATAACAAAGAGGTTTCTTTGTGCTTCCTCTTCTATCCCATTTATGGAACCTCCCAGTACTTCCATCATTTTCCATGCTTTTGTCATTAATCTGTCCCATTACATAGAACCAAATCACGATAAACTCATTTTATATTTCCTTTAGAGAACAGTATACACGGATGATCCTGGAACAAGAAAACCTTGGGAAGGTAAGAATGAGGCTTTTACCTCGTACAAACATTGTACAGTTCATATATTTGTGGGGCTTATTCCCAAAGGCTGTGATCAGTCTATTATAAAAAGCATATTGCAGCCTACAAATAAAATTCCATCACTGCTGGCATTGGTAACTAATACCCTGGAAAGGGATCCTGCTCACTCCTCAGGGCTTGATTTCCTGCAGGGAATAGCATGAGCACTGTAAAAGATAGTCAAACAGCTCAATGTGACAGCACATTCCCTGAAAACCATTTGGATAAGAAACTGAAACATGGGCATAACGAACTGTGCCAGCTCAGATTTTCTGTTGTAAATAAAGCAACCTGTTGAAGACAATAAATTCTGAGCCTGTCAACCTTATCACTGTTGGTAAAGGCCAGGGGATCATCCGAGTTACACAAAAGCAGTTGTCCAGTTTTAATCTTGTCTGAAGCTCAGATGAGCCTGGACAAGGTTGGGCTTAGCAAGTCACACCAAACAGCTTTTATTAATTTCCTTCTCTGAGTAAGTCTGAGTGATTTTTAAAGGTTTGGGGTGTCCTGTTAATAATCAGGAGAGGGTTTTATTGTAAAATACTGATTTCCTGTTATAATATCATGATAGGAATCCATTGCAGGTTGCACCTGGTTACTGTGAGTGCTCTGTGTGGAAATGATCTCAGATTTTTAGCATGAGTTCTCAAATAGATAAGACCAATATTTAGACCAATATTAAAAACCATGGAAAGAGTTGTCAGTCTGTACAAAGATCCAAGTCCCAGGTGATAACACTCCCTGCAAGTGATAAATGCATTATCAACTTGAAAAAACAACCTTTCAATAGCATATAAAAATCTCTGTCATTCCAAGCCACCTCTGTGAGCAATTTTTCTGGTGTAGAATTGCAATATTTTTGTATTTTTAACAGAAACTACGAGAGAAACAGAAAGTTGTATGGGAAAGTCACGGGCCAAATATGAAGCAAATGAAAATGTGGCAGGACTTTGAGCAGTTAATGGAGTGTAAGAGAGAATGTTTTCAGAAACAACAAAATCAATCAGCCATTGGTCAGGTCATTCAAGAAGGAGGTAAAGATAGGCTCGTGTTATGAATTCTTCCTCCTGACACCTGCATGAAGTAGGAAGACTGTGTTGGCTTCTTAATGGAAAACTCCTCCTAAAAACTGCTGCTCTCATCCAATCTACAATTTTTGTAACTTATTTTGTTTTGGGGGNGGGTCGTCTCCACCTTCTCCTTTGGCTTACTGTATTTCTGGATAGGTTGGTGGGGTTTTTTATAGCTTTTCCTGCTTGAAGTAATTTTAAGATATTAAAAGAAATATTTTTGCCTTTAATACCTAACGATGAGATCTTCTGCTGGTTTCTATATTCAGAGAGAGGAGGGTAATTATAGAGTTCCTACTTTGCCTTTGCATTAAATATATTTGTTAACAGGACTGAAATAAAAAGCTGGCAAAACTACATTTTCACTGTGTGGTATTCTTCTTTTTTATATTTCTTAGGTGAAAGAAGGAAATTATTCGTGGCTGGGCCCCAAGAAAAAGAGGTTTGAGTGGGTCATTTAATTACATTTATTTCAGATGCCCCCAGAGGGTTTTGTACCTGCCTGCCCTGTGCCATCATCACACATGGCACCTGCACAGCTCCTTGGAGCTGCTGAGCTGGAAAAAGTCCTGGCATTCCCATTCCTGGACTTCTAATGCAGGGGTTTGCTGAAGGCTGGACACCAATAGTGGAATAACCAAGACAAGTAGATACGAGACATGCTGAAAACATGGGATAATCACCAAAAATGGGCATTTAGGTTCCTTAGGAATCAGCCTCTGGGTCGGTCCCTAGACAGGGCAGGGAGAAAAGGGATTGCATAGACTTCGAGTCAAAGCTTTTAACAAAACCTTAGAAATCCTCTTTGGCTGGACCATTTACACAAAGATGTATGACAGGGATTATTAGCCTGCTGCCCAGGAAAAAGCAATGCTTTGGGAATTCAGAGCAATTGTATGGAGTAAGATTGAGTACAATCATTTTCTGTTTTTCTCTTCAGAGTTCCCCTAAAAATAGTTCATCTTTCTTCCTTGTAAAAACAGTTATTGCTGGTTACTCAAAGCTGACGTGATTGTTGTTCTGATCTGATTAGTGCTCTGTCATTTGTGCTGCACCAAGAAAGGGCACACAGATTATACACAGCAGCAGCAGCAGCAAAATTACTTTCTGAGATGAAGCAGAAAATCATAACTCTTATCAGAAGAAAATTGGAAAAACTCACATGCTAATTTTAGCTTTTTGTACAAGTGGACATTTAATAAATGCAACTTTAATGGATTCTGTTCACTGGCTCTTCCACCTAGGTCAGGATTTGATGGGAGCATTCAAAAAATCTTTGAATTTCAGAGTTTTATCTTTACTTCCTATCAAGAGAAAACCTAAAGTCTCAGTTTTCTACTTCGTTATTATTAATGGCCTGGCTGGTTAATAGAAATGAACATCCCATATGGAAAAATACCTGCCTTTCCCTTGGGAAGGTCCAAATAAATCAAAAATGTGTGTGGGCAAATTCAGGGCTGCAGCACTTACCAAATTTCTCCCTCTTGGATCTGCGCAGTCCCATGAGCAGGAGCTCACTTTGTTTCCAAAGGATTCTCCATATCCTTCCCCAGAACTGGCTGAGGAAGCATCCCAGCTACTGTAATATTCTGCAGCTTTGGGGGATTTAGTGACCTTGATTTTGGATGTTCTTGGAGCTACAGCGAGTTCCTCATGGACCTGAGAGATGAAATATTTCCAGGCATCAGAAACATCCCCTGTTATGGGAGCAGCCATTTCCCGCCTGGGTATCACATTATTTGAGTAACATTAGTGGTACCATTTTGTTTCCCTTTCAACTATAATAACTAAAATAAATGTTCTTAGACTTCCTCAGCTAACCCAAATCTAGGATTACTTGTTTCTATCTCTCCACTCACATGGATATTCCTACTCAGGCTGTCACACACTTAAGTCAGGCCCTGCTTTTGTATCTACTATTTAAATACATCAGAGCTTTCTTGTTAGACTTCCCTGCAGTGTGATGCTGTGTTCCAAAACCCAGAGCAGCAGAAGTGTTGAGCAGCAGCTCAGTGCCTGGAAATGTCCTCTCCATGAGCATGGATTGTGCACTACCCCAAGGATCCATGTGGAGTCTGTTTTCCCCAGTGACTTGCTGGTTCAGGGACTGGGAATGCATTTCAAAGCTGCTCCTCCTTGGATCACTGTCTCATGCCTGGCCCAGGAGGAGGCTGTCCATCCATGCAGAGCCATTTGGCAGTGCCAGGCACATTCCTAAATCCCCTCTCTGGCAGTGCCTGGCCAGCCTGGAGCCAGCTCCCACAGGAAGGCAGATGGTGACTGATGGGAAGTGCTGTCACCTGAAAGGTGTGTCCCCTTGGCAGAAAGGTGGGGACACTGTTACTCCATCACTTTGCCACTGGTGCCTGTGGATCTGGGATCTCTCTCTGGCCCTTCAGGGTAAAAAATCAAGGCTGTTACCACCCCCAGGTTCCTGCTGAGGGAACACTGTTAACTCCTCACCTGCCTCTCTCTCGAGTGCAACCCGGAATGGAAACAGGATTGACATTCCCATGGATGTCCCAGCATTCCAGAGAGGAAGTATTGCACAAGTCAACAACTTTATCACAAGGTCCCACCTGTCTGGGCAACACCCACTTGGGGAGTTGTTTCCCAACACTCAGAATCTGACCTATTTCCAGCTTGTTTCAAGAGTCCTTTAAATTCTCAGCATGGATTTAAAGCGGGTTCTCCAAATTCCCAGTGTGTTTCTGGAGCAGCAGTTTTACAGTGGCAGCCTCCGAACTCCGGAGGCAATCCAAGGTCAGTGGGTGAAAAGGGTATTTTTCACAATTGCATGACACTGATTTCTATGATTCCGGTTTCCAGGCAGCTCCGTGGTGATGTCACCCTGGGTGAGGAGCTCTGGGGGCTTGGAGAGGGAACAAACATGTTCCAAATAATCCACAGGAACTGTGAGACAAATCACGTCGACCTTACTTTCACAAAACCCTTCCCAACTTCAGTGGGAGTTTTGCCAAAACAAGGTCTGCTGGATTTAGCTCCCTGTTCTTCGTCCTGACAGAAGAAAGCAGGAATTAAAGGGGCAGAATCAGATTTATGGCACACGGAGAACAAAAATAACTGCAATTATCTAAAATAACAACATTCGTCCGACACAAATCAGTGTTCCATTAGACACGTCCTGATTTATAACAAAATTTAAATGTTTGTGGAAGGTTTTCTCAGCATAAACAATTGAAATAACAGGTCCTGAGCAATGTAGTTTGATTTTTAGTAGACAGCCATGAGATGCTGTTGCACAAATCTAGTGCTGAAGTATTTGCAGTGTTTATCCTTACAATATAACTGTATCCTTTACTTTGTATTTAAAGGCATTATTTATATTTATTATTAAAAAGTGTATTTTACCTTTTTTTTTAAACCTTCTATTATGCATAATAATGAAAAAAATATGTTTTTGCTAATTAGGATACACACATCCAGCTGAATGCCAGGAACTGGAGTTGTTTTCCTGCAAATGGATCTACTCAAGCCAATGTCTATTTTTCTGCTTCAGTTCAGTCTCTTTTTACACAATGCCATGTCATTTTTAAGCTTCTAAATTTTATTGCAAATTCTAAAACCACTCATTTATACAATAAGCACTTAATTAAGTTTATTCTTGAAACGGGATAGAGCTAAATCCTACAGTTTTTGCTAACAGGAAAAATACAGTTGGTAGGAATATGGAAAATAGAATCTTACCAGTTTTCAGATGTATTTCTTTCTCTCTCCCTACTTATTTTTCCTGGAATGGAATAGAAAATATGCTTTGCACTTAGGGAGCAAAACCACCAACACATAAAACATTCATCACATACAAATAATGACCAGGTAAAGGAAATCATGAAGGAATTACTCTCCCAATTTTTTTATAAATTTTACAACTGGTTCATATGAAAAAAACCACCAACAAACTAAACACAAAACCATTAAGATTTTCTGCAATTAAAATTTGTAGGGGTTTTGTGTTTGGGGTTTTTAAATCGGATTACAGTTTTTCAAATAGCAGTTGAAACCCTAAGGTTATGAAATATTTCAGCAGTTTTCTATTGCAGCATTTTCTGGTGAGTTAAACTAATGTTTAGGCATTTCTTTGCAGTTATCACAGAAGTCTTAGAGCCACTAGTGAAGAATCACCACTGAAAAAGAATTACCACTAAAACCAAAAAGGACTGATTCACTTAGGGTTCTAAAAAGGGATAAATTTAAAATTAAAAAATCCCATTAAAATTACATATTTTGCTATTAAATGGTGCAGTGTTCCAAACCAGCACCCCGTGAGCTGCAGCATTAAACACTTGGAGGGTTTTTAAGTATTTATAAAACATTGTCCCCATCTCCCTCATTCCTGCCATGTTTATACAGCCTGTTAAACAGCAAACAGAACTACCAGAACACTGAAAATCACCCACAGACAACCTGTCCCACCGATGCTCTACATTCATGTTACATCTCCTGTCCCAAAGGGTTTCTCTCCTTCACGTGGGCTCAGCTCAGGCCCTGCAGGAGTTAATGAGAGATCCAGGTAGTGATGGAAATTGGGCTTTTATTATTTCATGGACAGGGACAGCATCATCCTGACATTAAATCTCCCTCAGGAAACATCTCCCACAGCTCATAACCAGGGAGAAATCTGGATTCCAACACCGAGGTGGAGCGTGGCTCCCTCCAGAGTGGGCCCTTAATGTTGTGTTACTGTTCCTTGTGTGGTTTTTATTTACTGTCTCTAGTTCAATCATTTGTATGGGAAATGCAGCCCTTTAAAATCTCGTGCCATGAGGGTTCTTTTCTGCTTGTTGGTTTAACTGAAGCGAAGTTTGATTGTAAAACACAACGAGAGGGAAAGAGGGAACTCATATACTGGAAAAAGCTCTATAAATGTTTTCCTGGGATCATGAACACAACCTTGTAACACTTCACCCTTCATTGTGGAACGAATTGGGCAATCCTTTTATGAAATGTCTAAAAGGTGTTTACACTTCCACCCCAAATTAATTTCTTAAACGAAAACACCCCGTGATTCTTAATTCCGTTATTAAAATAATTTTCAACCTTTTTCTTAATTC
>WEIV01016319.1:4295-29365 GCA_013390005.1 Calyptomena viridis | reverse complement strand
TGTGGGTTTTCGTTTGTTTGGGGATTTTATAAAGAAAATATCTTGTTCTATTTATTCTATTTATCTCTTGTCTTTATATGGAACTGGTTACAAGATTGATTTTAAAAGTAAACTTTTTCAAAAGAGATGGTTTAATTCACTCTACAATGTATGAATATGCCCTGTTGCTGTAATTCATGCACTACTGGTTAGCTGGGCAAGTGTTTGGGCTCAGTGTTGAATGGAGAGAGATTTTACAAAGTATGTTATTTGGAACTCAGAATCTGAAACTTTACAAAAAGAAAAACATTTATCTGAGCAGTAATTTGGTCTGCTGATATTAGTTCTAAAGTAATCGGGAGGAAAACAAAAGATACTGTCACCTTCTACTCATTTTTCTCAACAGATCACGTAACAAAAGTGTAATCTCTAGGAGGAACGTGAACTGGTGAAATCTACCTCTGATGTTGGTTTCCTATGCTTTTATGCAGAATATTTGTAATTATCTTGCTGAGTGGTAATCCCTGACATTTGCTTTTACAAAGCATCTAGTGGAGAATGCAATACTCTAATTACGTTTCTGTGAAAGAGTTGAGGGGAAAAAAGTTGTGTTCTTTAGCACAGCATTTTAAAGAAAAGCAATTTCATTAATAATATACATACCAAATTTTGAGAAGGCTACTTTATTAACTGTAATTCCAGGTTGCTTTATATTGCAGTGTACAAATACAGTTGAACATCTGTTAATTGTAAGTTCTTTTCTAAACTTTGTGCTGTAATTGCCTACCTCCAAAGCAAAACAGGCACTGGCTCCAGTATAAATATTTTTATATCTTTATGTTTTCTATCTTACATTTTTTAGTATTTTCTGAGGTAAGTAAAGTCCAGTTACCACATTTTAAATAAACCATATTGGTTAAAAACAAAATAAAAATCAGTGCTTTCTCAAATGATGTTTCACAGTAGTTTTTATATTAAGGAAAGGAAGATCAAGAATAACAATGAGTTAAATTTGAATTGCAGCTCATGAAGATCATCTCATGTTATATTCTTTTATATAAGGAACTAGCCATAAACANGGCTTTCTTTGTGCTCTCCTTTTGGGAAATCAATACAAACTGTTCAAATATCCTATGGTATGTCAGATTAGTTATCCGATGTTGTGCCCATAATGCCTGCTTTCAGTAGATGAGCAGAACCATTTAAAAAAAAAAAGAAAAAAGCCTTGTTTTTTGTTCCCCTTAAGCAGCCCCTTTTTTTCCACCCTCCTCTGTGCTTATGTGGTTTATGTTGTTTAAAAAAAAAAGAGAGGAAAAAAATTAGTGCCAATTCGTGTAAACAAGCATCACACTTTACATAAATCCCATAAATGTGTACTTTATAGCAAGACATCTGTTACTGGTAACTTGGGATAGATTTGGCTGGGAAGAATGGCCATTGTCCCACTCAAAGGTGACCTCCAGGGATTGTGGAAGCAGAATATTTTTCTCCAATCTTGTCTCAAAACCTGAAGAAATTTAATTCTCTCATAGATACAGACTGGGGATTTCTCCAGTAAAAGTGGGGAGGTTTTCTGAGGAGGAGAAGGAGGTCATGCCTTCATAGCAAGCACCAACTTCTCAGACTTTCCATGAAGTTCCCAGCTCTGGCATGAGCTCCTTTCAGAACATTTTCCTTCTCATCCTCCCATAAAGGGATATTACTAGTGCTGTGTTGTTTTCGAACGATGTGCAAGTTCATGTAGATACCAAGCCAGCAGCAGATGAAGATGTACCAGGATAACATGGCACCAGAAGAGATATGGGATCTGTGATTCAGGGTGAAATCAAGGTGGTTACACTTAGAAAGGCCTAACCAGAGGTTGAAATCAAATATGACTAGGAGCTTATCACAGAGTTCTTGGTGGAGCTTCAGACCATGCTTTCCATGTGTGCAGTATTGGTGGTCTTTGAAGTATTTTCCAGCTGTATACACACGCTGGGTAGGGCAGACATTTCCAAATACTAACAGGTACTCCACAGTCTTTTGTTGTTGCAGCTTCATGGCCACATTCCCACCTGCAAGGGGCTGTCACAGCTTTTCCATGATGTGCACTAGCAGCAGAGGCTCTTCTTGGCACATATTTCCCCAGAAATCTTTAATTCCATTTAATGGCAACAGTTCGTTAACAGTTTGTGCAAATAGAAGGGAAACTGGTGCACAATGCTTCCGAGTTCTTAAGAAATTAATATTTTTATCAAAGAAACATTATTAATTTGTAAACATTCTTATAATTGAAATCTATTTTTCCCCCGCAGATATTTACATAAACTGATGATAAAAAGTACAGTCCAATGAATATGTCTGTCCTTCAGGACTGATATTCAAATTGATATGAAAGAAATACTCTAGAATTAAACATCAACAAGGTTTCTGAATGTTCTTTGTTCTTTGAAATGCCTGGGGTAGTCTAGAGGTATTCTGGCACACAAGGTGTGTTACACTATCTAACACTGATTTGCTTTCCTGTTTGTCTACTTGTTTCCTTGCTGCACTGGAAGAATTTTGAAAGGCATTGGACACATGGAATTTTTGTAGGAATGTAATTAGATTCTCAGACACACAAAGATGTTTTGAAACACTCTAAAGTGGCAACCGGCAACTTTCAAATTAAATAACATAGAGTTTTTTTATCACATCATTTGAAAGTTGCTGATAAAATGATTGTTTATCTGTAATTTAGGGAGGCTTCCCTGAGTTGATAGGTTCTGCCAGGTTAAAATACTGATTTTGACACCATGTCTCTAATTTGCACTTGTGTTAGCAGTCTCAGTTTTGTGGGGTTTTTTGTCATTTTTTTTTAACTGTGCATTTTATAAACCTGATTTTATTGCCATGTGAAAATTTTGCTGGTAGTCTTCAGTCTTTGCACCTTAAAATTGCCTTAAAATAATCCAACCTTCCCACCTTAAGGCAAGTATACCCGTGCATATACCTATCCTGCTGCAACATTCTTGAAAAGAAGTTAAGACTGACTTACACAGAAGAATGGAAAAAAGCATTTTAAAGCTGAAGTCTACACTTGGACTGAACTTATACAATAGTTATGCAGAATCATTAGCTTTTCATATAATATTGAATTACTTCCTAAAAGTCAAGCACAGAGTGCAAATGTCAGGATATTCTAACACCTTCATTGACTGTGTCTTTGAGAATAAATACTAAAGCTCTGTGTCATATAAAATTAAAAAAAAAACCCGCAACATTTCGTGCAAGTAAAATCCCCTTATCAAAATATAAAACTGCTATGAGACTGAAATGAGTACCTCTACTTCTTATGCCAACTAATTGGCCAACTATCTACTTGTTCCAGTACAATTTTCTGCTGGAGATGCTACCTTCATTTTCAGTAAATGCTTGAAACGGATGTCTAGTGGAAAAACTACTGAAGCTTTTGCACTAAATTCCTCTGTTTCTTAACACCTAGAATATTTGAACAAAGATGCATGTTGTCTATTCCAATTGTTTTATTTCTCCATGAATTACAACAATTCAGATGAAGGCAGAGCAGGAGTTATTTGCGTTACAGGATTGGAATCCTGTTTTACTGCCGAAGTGTGCTATTACTGTGTTGTCCTACACCAGACTAAATGAGATTTCAAAAAGAAAGTCAATACTCCTAAATTAACATAGAATTACTATCTATGTACGTTAAACATTTTGCTTAACAAAACTAGAACAATTTACTGATTTCTTTCTTTTCCCTTCCCTGTCCCTCCCTCACCAGGGCTAAAGGAGATCTTTGTAAAAAGTGAAGCACTAGCAAATAAAGAGTTAAATCGAAGGCAGGCTCACTGGTTTGTTGAGATCTGTCAGAGTCTGAGTGGCTGGCTACATATCTGTCTCAGGAACAATAGCTACCTGTATTCTGCACGGGCTGCTGGGCAGGCACTAGCAGTCTGGAGAAGGTCTGCCTCTGTTAGAGGCTTTTTAGTGGGAATCCCTAATGACAGCCCTACTTCTCATTGGGAGGGGGGAGAGAAATCTTGTCTACTCTCTTGATGAGGGACAGAGCTTCGATCATTTTCATTCAGCCTTGACTTGGCCTGAGGTTTAGGTTTCCAGTCGTGAAGTCAGCAGGCTCTCTTTTCTCACACGCACACACACTCGCACACTCACACACCCTTTTGCTGGTCCGTGCAGGCAGATTAGTGTCACGGCTGTAACTGAGGCACAGAGCAATAAACATAGCAGAACCAATCTCCATGGTGGCAAGAGGGGGCACTGGAGGTGACAACAATGGAGAAGGATCTTTCTTCTGACAAGTTTTAGGTAAGAGAGAATATTTATACCCTCTGCCAAGTATTTATAGCCTTCAAAATGCTAAAGTTAGAATTTGTTAGATTGCAAATGTGCCTTGTTATAGAAATATCTTGGTTTACTATTGTATCCAGGGTGTTACTAGCATTTAAACTGTAATTGCCGTGCTTTGTGTTATGAGAATATTTGCAGAAAGCAGGCAGCCTTTTTTTTTGTCGAAATGGTGGCTACTATACTTAGATTCTTGAAAATATAAGATCTCTAATATTTGCCTTTTTAAAATTAACCACGAAGCTTCATTTTGGCTGTGTTAAAATTATGCTTAGCTATCATAAATATCCATATCTGATAAAATGTTGTGTAGCTGATAGCACACATACAATATTAAAACAGTGCTCCCTCAACCCTAATTTGTAATTATTTTTGCACCCTTAACTGCACTGGGGTCAGAGAGTTTTAAAAATTAATGAGGTTCCCTGCTGAGTTCACACAGTATAATCTACATGAGTTGTTGCTGCAGAGCGCTGAAATTATTTCTGCACGTTTTTAATTAGATGTAGAATTTTCACTTCAATATATTTCTTTCAAACACTTTCCTTTAAACATCAGTTTATGCAATCTTCAGTAAGAAAGGAATGACAATCCCCTTTTAATAATGACAAACGGAGTATGGGAAATACATGGCATACAGTGACAATAAGACACAAACATTTGCTGGATGCGTTTTCTGATTTTATGTGTTAGATCTGTGTTATATTCCTGCAGCTGTGATCAGCTTCACCTATTTATAAGTAACTACTGCTCTAGGGAGAGGAAAATGAGCAATACTTAGTGCTTTGTGCGAGATTGAAGTAATAGGTTACTGATGTGTTTGGAACCTTAAAAAGAATTTTTGGAGTACTTGAAAAGATTTATAAAAGAAAAGAGGAACAGTGCAAAAAGAGGCAGTAAAAATGAAATAATGTACTATCTCTTTTCCTGGAAATGCTGGACAGATAGTATCATCAGTGCTCCTGGAAAGTAGAATTTGCTGAATATCCTCAAATAGAAGGACTGGAAAGTAAAGGCGTAGGGAGTTGTTTACTATGAAATTTCCATATTGAAATAATGACAAAGTTTCATATCACAAGAGTTAAAGTGTTATTTGTTATTTATTATAATCTACAGTGCATTATGTTTAAATGCTAAGCATTTTAAAGCCGAGTGTAGTGTAATAAGCGCTAAAGACTGGTCTGCCATTTGCTAGACCCACTCTGAGCTTCCTGTGATATATTGTTATGTAAATACGGTGCAGCAAGGGAAAGCAGCACTATGGAGATTCAATTTACTTTGAAAGTTGTTCATTATGGAAGGGATGAATGTTATTTATTGGATGTGAATCAAAGGCTAGAAATGACTTTTTCACTGTGAAGTCTATTGTGATGGGTGCAGCGTGATCTAATCTTTTTAATTTTGGCTTTCACACCAGTGGAGATGAAAAGACATCTGAGCTCATTTATTGGTTGCTAAGTCTTACTGAAGGCCTAAGTACCATTCTTGGTTGCTATGGCCAATCTGACCTCAATCTATGCAGTTTTAGGGACTTAAGCAATCCCTTTTTTATTTAGGAGCATGTACCTTGATTTATGTCCAAAATTGTGCCTGAATGTCTTTGTCTACAAGTGATAAATGGTGGTGTACAATTCAGCAGTTCTTACAAGTAAACACTGCTGTCCCACTAAAAATATGTTTTGTTCTGAGTTAATGGTATGGAACAAGCCAGGCTCCACAAACAGCTATCTTTTATTGTAGAGAGCCACTGAAACTTGGAGCAAAGTGAAGGAAATTGGCATTCATCTTCTCTGCCATTAGCATTTCATTTGTGCTCTCTAGTGATGAGACTGTGTGTCAATGGACAATGAAAGGCTAGCATTGTGTTTCCCTGCTTGAATATATAATTGATCAATTATGAATTTATTTATTCTGAAAGGATATTAAAAAGTCAGGAATAAGATTTCTTATGCTGTTTGCTTGCCACTTTTTTATTACTAAGTGTAAAAGTATTTACATTCAAATAAACTGTGTCTTGGCTATAGGAAATTCCAAGTTTCTTAGGCAAGTTCCTTATATTCAAGTAATATCAAATATATGTTACTTTCAGACATGCACTACTTGTGTGGTTCTTAGTGGTGCTTAGTATTTAATCTATATTAGAAATTCTTCCAGTAAGAGCTGTTTAAGTTATACTTGAGTTTTTTATAATAAGAGTAACAATCATTTTGTTGCATTTAAATTGCTGGTAGTCATTCAGGTTGTACATACAATCAGCAAACATGATACAGAATACACAGCAGAAGTAAAATATTATGCTGGTTTCTTTCGGTTTTGGTGTTTTTTGTGGATTTTTTTTTTTAATTTAGGAGATTTCAGGGGTTTTTTAGCTAGAGTAATAATAAATATATAAAACTATAAGTCCTGCAAAAATTTGCTACTGTAGATTTATTAGTTCATAGAGGGAAAAGTCAGATCAATTGTTGATCTTAGCACTTAACATCATTATAAATCTATTGCTTAAAAACTCCAAAACTTTTGCTTTATAAAAATATACGAAATAGCTTGATATAGTATAGCTTAGCACATACGGAACAAAAATAATCCTTCAATTTTATGTGTTTTTAACTAGTGTAAAAGAAGTAAAAGTATTGTTTCCTGAAGCATGATTGCTTTTTACAGCTTATTTTCAATACTAGGCTGCAGTGACTGTCAGTATTTCAACTGAGCCAATTTTTAGTCTTCCTGAGGTGAATTTTTAAAATTTGAATCTACAGTGGTAACAGATTTTGCCAGTATACTCAGTCGACGGTAGTTGCTACTAGAATCAATTCTCAAAGAGATGGAATTTACACAGGTTTCTGGAACTACTGAGTTGCTTTTCAGCATCAGATTGATAGCAGAATTTACAGAGGCAGTTCCTTGCAGTTGGTTCACAATAGTGCTACTGCTTCGGGGCTTTTAAGAGTAACAGTTATTAGCAGCTATTGCTAAAACTGGTCTGAGATGCTGTTACAGAACTAACCTGAGTGTTCTTTTTGTTAGCGTGCTTTGTAATAGTCCAATGTTCATCTACTGACAGCTTCATACAATAAGAAACTCTTAAATCAGTCCTTCATGTTTGGAAGTAGATTTATGGGATTTAATGTAAGCTCCACCAAACCAAAAGACCATGTTTTTTAAAATGATTTTGAAAGAGAAATGTCTTAGGAAAACATTTAAAAATACTAATCAGAAGTAATTTATTGTGACTAAGATATATCTTAGTATTTACTAATTATTTCTACAGATGTAAGGAAAAAATAGCTAGTTTATAGGAAAATTTTTCATTTGATAGAAAAGTTATCAAAGAAGCTTTGTTGAAGGGTTTATATCTTTGGTCCTCTGCACACCTATATTTAAGACAACTGATTTCAGTGTATATAGGCAGAAATTGCTTTTGGAGTAAGGGTTTGTATGATCAGAACACACAGGATGTCTTTATTCTTGTTCTTCCTACTGTTTGGTCTTCAAAAATGCAAGTATAATATGAGATACTCTCTTCAGAGCTACAGAATTCTACTCAAAGGAAGAGAATGCAGACATTCTCTCTTTTAGTTCAGTATACAACTAGAATAAAACAGTGTGGATTAACTAGCAAAAAATGTCACCACCATCCCAATGAGTACAAAAGTGAGAGAAAAAAATCATTACTTTTTTGGGGAGTTCCTTCAGCTTATGAAACAAGTTTCCTTTATTGGTATTTTAATTTTTGTAGCAGACTTTCCATTTATGAAAAGATATAAGTAAGATCCAGCAAATTGTTGCAAGAAAACAGGAAAATTTATAAGTTTATTTTAGTCAATGGTCATCTGTGAACAAAGTAATTATTTTTTCTTGTCAACAGCTGCCTCTTTGGCTAATTTATAGCTCAGGTTTTGAAATAAAGGTACAACCATGGAAAAACCTGTATTTTTGCTCTGTAAAAAGCATGATTTTGCATGTAATCTTGCCAAAAACATATACACAATTTGGATATATTCACTGTGGACTCCATTAACTGATAGTCTGTTTTGGAAGAGAGGTAGAAGAATATATCATAATATTATGTATGAATAAGTGTATGATCATAAATCCTGCTGGGTTTTTTTTTCTCCCTCATGTTTTCCATGAGATGCATGCATATTCTCTCACAGGTACCCAGAGTGAATAAGCTGTGACATGTAAAACCGATTCCCATGCTATTTTGTATATTGGATGAAGCCAAAACTGTGTGAGAATAAATTTCTGGAAGGTACACTTAATTTTGACTAAGGTCTTTTTACACCATACTGGGTTACAGTGGGTCATACACTAGTAAAACAGTGTAGAAGAATTATAAAGTAAATGTGGTTATTTTATTCTCTTTGCATTTTCTGGCAGCTTTGGTACAGTTCACATCTGGGGACAACAAATGAGGTAGCTTTGAGATAAGGTCTTGCTTACCCAGCCTGCTCTTGCCCCTGGCCACAAGTAATAAGCAAAGGATTAGTAGTTTATTGGTGTAAAACCCCTTGGCTCCTCTTCCCTTCACCTAGGATAACTGAGTTGCCCACCTGAGCACAGACTAGGGGAAATCCTCTTGCTCTCAGACAAGCAAATTATATGTATTTGTCTCTATCACCATCAATATTTGTTGTCACACATGCATTTGTATTTGCTCAGTTGATCTAAGGCTACTAATGTATTCTTACTCTTAATTTCCTGGCGTAAGTTGCCATACCTCAGTGTCTGACTCTCCACACGACTTTACATCTTGTCTCTCTCTTGAGATGTCTTATTGACTAGTCTTGTAGAGGATGAAATCATCATCTGGGTGGCTCATGTTATTTTGCCTGCAGAGAACTTTCGAGTTTGATCGTGAACAGTAATAGCACAAACCCTTGTAACTTCTGATGGTTGACCCAGATATCATCAGTGTGCCATCCTTCCCCCCCACTGGACATATTTCCCATATTGGCTATTGTCTGTATATTACTTTGCAGACCAAAAATGCTTGAGAAAAGAGTACTTTAGGTTAAACAATCCATTACTCAGTCTTCCTGTATACTTAATGAGAGAGGGGTCCCATCAAAAAGAGAAAAAGGGTAGTTGTGTAGTTAAACACAGTATCACGAGGATCAATTCTGAATTCAACATCAGCCTTAATTTTGGTATCTCTGTTATTGTGTGTTTGATAATTTTGTACCCTCTATTATTATATTTAATATTAACTTCTGTGTGTTTATATACGTAGAGTTTGTGTGTGATTTGTGAGAATTGCAGCTTTGAATAGAATCCATTTTGTTGAAATGAAACGGCAACCAGAATAAACCTGAGAGGTTGTCAGAATATTGTTTCCCGTATTGGTTTTTTTGCTGTAAATCAATAGATTCTACCAGAGCCTGGCTGAGCAAGAGCAGTTTGCTTTCTCTCTCTCTATCAATTTCATCAACTTCAATCATCTTGATAATACAATTGACCAATTATATCACATATTTTCAGGCCCCGAATACAGCATTATGTGTCATTCTCTCTGCAAAATGCAAGGAGGAAGTAGTTACCTTTGGTTTGAGATCATCTGGGCCAGATGCTTGGTAATTTGGCTTGCTCCAACTTTGGGCTAAGCTAAAATAAATACCTTTCTGATGTGAATCACCTGACAAAGGTCACCTGCTTAGCAGCATGGTGATTGCGTGCATGAAGGAATGAGCAGGAGCCTTTGATTGCAGCAGCTTTGCTGACCTGGGCCAGCAATGCCACAGAAAGCACTAGTCCTGCCTCCTCTTTGTTCTAGAAAGGATTTATAAAGCTTTGATGATTAACTGAAAGCTAATCTTTCTTTTCTTTCCCTGGTAGGGTTAGTTTTCAGACAGATCAATCACCTGATCCAGCTGACTGCATGGCTGCTCACGCCCTGGTGTCCGCACTGGAAAGGCAGCTGTAATGAGGCAAGAAGCTGGAGAGGACAGGTCAGCCCTCTGGGCAGGGTCTGTCTTGGGGCTCCAGCAGGAGCTAAAGCAGTGTTTGCGGACAAGCAGCTCTTGCACATCACTCCATCCCTCTTGTTCCTGCACCTTCAGGAGGAAAATCCACTTGCCTTGGTGATTTTGGGTGTCAAATAGCATTGTGATTAGGAAGCTTTTCTTGTCTGCACTTGCATCTTGAAAGGGATCTGATATGGTGTTCCTTGTTTCACAGCGTTAGCAGAATTTCTTGCAAAAAAACCCCATTTGGATGAGTCTGTAGGTCAATCTGTCAGACAAAGATTTTATTCCCTGAATGAGAATGAAGACCCCCTTGAATTCTAGTTTCAAACTCAATGCTGTAAATGTGCAATCCCATGATTAAATCACAAGTGCACTACTAAAATTGATAGGTTACAATTTCCAGAGGTTTCTCTTATCTGTCTGGGTTTTTCTCTAGCCCATCAAGGTATTTCCTTTAGCTTCTTCTGCTTTCGTTCAGTCTACTTTTATTGATTACATAGTTTCCAGCCCCCTGCTTTAAAGAGGTAGGAGAAGTTTGCTCTTTTCTTGTTAGTAATTCCTCTAGCACTTCTAAAAAATCATCTTTATCTTCAGTAACAGCTGTCATCTTCCTCTGGGCCTGTGGCATCAGAAAACAGTGGCAGTGTACTCATTGCTGTTGACATTGACTTGCATGAAGAAATTAATTTTTTTTAAGTGTTATTCTTAGCTTTCAGCATTATTTTTTTCAATTTTTCTACAGCAATTACACTATATAGGCAGCAACATGATGGCTAGAAATAACTTGTGTAACTATCTTATTTTCATTACTGTTCTATGTCCTCTTATCTTCTAAAAAATCTGAATTCCTGTTATTTTGACAGGGCCTTTGCATCTAAGAATGGAGAACTGAGGCCTCCAAGACTTTCACTTGGCCATCACCTAGAAGCTGTAGATTTGAAAAATTATCTCACTGTTGTAAAAAAACTAGCCTTCATTTTGCTTTTGACATTTGGTTTCCGCCACTGATGAAGTATGGTAAATTGAAAGAGAGTGTGATCGGGGCACTGTAACGTTCTTTGTCAAATAAACTATGAGCTTGACGTGTCTTCGTAGGGTTGTTGCATTGACATAGATGGCAACTGCAGTGTCCCATACTAGGAATGCTGATTTTAGCAAACTGCTCTTCTTTCTCTGATTAGAATACAAATTCACACTTAACATCCAGTGAAATGCAAGAGATATTAAAAAAAAATTCCACAATACTGCGTACTATTTCTCCATAAATTGTATCTTTGAAAAGTTTTATCAGAAAACAAATGATTTGCTAGTAGGTTGAAGTGCAGGGTTTTAGAAAATTGCTTCCTGGAGGAAAGAACTATTAGGTGGATTGTATACCGAATTTTGCCAGTGTAAGTATATGTGTACTGATATTGCAGAAGATAACAATCTTCATGAGAAGTAACTTCTGTTAGTGCTATCTGCTTTCAGCAGATTGGTTTAAAACCAATCCTTTTTGTTCATCCACTTCCATGTGCATGAAATTGACTTAAAAGCTAGTATTTGTCATTATACATGCTTTATATGTAGATATAAAAGCTAATTATGCAAATGCATTCTTGGACCATGATATGCATTTGGATTGTCAATATGCTTTAGCATTTGATTAAAAGCAATAGATAAGGAATATCTATTACTTATTCATTGTAGGTATATATTCATATGTATTCACACTAGTCACGTTTATTGTGTAACCTCTAGACCCACCTACACCTACCAAAGCTCCAAATCTGTTCTCAAATGCATGATTCGATTTTTTTCAGTAAGTGCATATCTCATATAGAAGTTAAGGCTATAATACATTGGGAAAATAAAACAAAAAATCAGTTCTGTTGCTTCTGGATTGTTAGGAGATTTGACACATCGTGTGAACATCTCTTGAAGAGAAACTGTCTTCACGGCCTAATAGCTACAAAGAGGAGGAATTGTATTTATATATTTTTGCAGTAGATTTTAGACACGTGAGGATAACCTCCTCTTTCTCTGGATTTTCACAGGATATATTTTACCATCTCTTGCTCAGTGCTGAGTGTTTCCGTAGGCTCCCTTGTTGTTAGGAAGTTGCTAGATGTCTTTATTGTGTTTTTGTTTCTGTAACCCACTTCTCCTTGTTAGTGTGTGCTTGAGAGAAGGGGAGATTTATTTTAAGAACAATTTACTGGGGTTGGCAAGGGAAACCATTCTGAGGCACTGTCTGCCTGAACATGCTCTCTCCTTTTGATCAGAGCAATTCCCCATTTTGGGGTTTTTAGTAGTCCCCTTGGGCAGTCTGTACTGAGTAGTAACTTCTCTTGCATTTGACTACTCAGTTTTCCTCTCTAGTGACTCATAGTAGTCATCTCAAAATGTCACTTTTTTTGTATATTCTGGTTGGGATAATGGTGGCAGAAAACTTGTGGCAAGTGAAAAAAAAAAGTAGCAGATTATTCATGTGCAGACCATTCAAATAAATACAAATTACAGAGAGTACCCTCTCTCTCTAAAACAAATTATTGACACTAGAAAAAAGTGACTTTCTTCCTAGACAGACTAATTAAAGTAGACAAATACCATGGACAAAAGACTTTCCAAGTGTGTTTTGCCACAGTACAGATGGTGTTATAATGTGCCTCTGAATATTCACACTGACTTTTTTAAAAAATTGATTTCCTGGTACTGTCCACTAAACTTTTCTGGAAGCAGGGAAATGGGAGCAAGAGTTGAAAAAGTCCCCTGCTTAGCAGTCAGCTGAATTTTCCTGTGCTTATTATGTAGTTAATATCCCTCTATTTCACTTATTTTCCAGTCTTTGTGGGGTTTAGTTTATGAGGACTGATGTATGTCCTTCATCTCAGTCCCTGTATGCATCTCTTCAAGGGTGATGAAGAAAAGGGAAACAGCTGGGATTTGGATCAATCTTCTGCCCCAGTCTGTGCAATATTGTAGAGGTGGCTTCTTGTTTTATACACGTGGTCTCCACACAACAGGAGGCCAGCAACAGGAACCTCATCACAGAAGTGGTGCTGCCATTATCCTCTCCCAGCTTGCCCAGCCAGATTTGGCGCCAGCCAAATCTGAAGACTTCAGGTTAGTGAGCCAGGTGATGCTGCTTCGAGGTTTCTATGGAGACAGAAGTAGAAGATGAGAGACAACTGATAAGAGCTCAACTCAGCAAGCTCCTGGACAGTGAGTTAGAAATACAGATTTTTAAAATAACCCTTTACCTTATTTCCCCCCACCCACTCTTTATTTCTGAAGAAAGGAATCAGAAAGGCAGTAGGTTGCTAACAGCAATGAATGAGAGCTCTCACTCACCACTTTCATCTGCCAGCTGTCATGCAAGAGCTCTAAGTAGCAGTTTACTAAAACTGGCTGCAGGCTTATAAAGTTTGTAGTAATAGTAATTTTGGACTAGAAGAAAATGTAAAATGCATTTTAAAGGTGTTATTTCACTCCTGTTTTCATCCTTTTGAAGGCAGTGACTTCAAGGATGGCAAAGACACTTTCAAAGCCATGGACTTGCAATAGGTATTAACTGTGGCAGAATATATGTGTATTTTACTGCATTAAAAATACTAATCACTCTGTTGTATCAATATTGCAAACAAAATCTAGATTTGTTATTCCTTTTAATCTCTTTTGTTTCTCTTTATCCTTCCCAGCATTATCCCTACACTGACAACTTCTAATGTAGACCCACAATGTTTCAACAAAAATTTTATGAAGTTTTTTCCAAGAAGGATTTTATAAGAAGGTCATTTTACACCAGTGAAAAATGGAATTCTTTGCCAAGCCTCTGTTTTACTTAAATTGCTTAGATTCTTTTTTTCCTTCTCAAACAATTTAGGAGGTAGGAAATTATGATTGTATCAAATTCTATAAAATTGTAAACCGGTACAACAGGCCATAGTTGGTGTTATGGCTGAATTTAGTGCTTTTAGTCTCATGCTGGATTGATTTTTGCTGCTGTAATGTTAATGTGATGCTTGGATGTTTGTACTACCTTTTAATACCTTTGTATTGCCGATAACCTTTAGAATACAGGAACTAGATCAGATTATGATGAAATTTATTAATCCATTTTGAAAAATCTATTGAGAAATTAAGAAAAAATAAATAGAACTCTCAAGAGAGGTGAGAGCTCCACAACTTATGGCAGTTCCCATCCACACAGGTGCTAAATCAGAATGTTGATACTCTTGTACATCTGCGTGCCTCTTCTCAGACTGAGACATCTTGTCCTGCCTCTTTGAACAATGTCTTAGACATCTTGGGAAGCCTTGGGAACACAGACAATTGGACTGCTTTCTCTGTTCTGTTGCATGTGCACAGGAATACTCCCACTTCTCATCTTGTACCTAGAACCTGATTTGACCCCCAAGGTCACTTGTGTATCTGGTGGGTGTGTCTGTGAACACGTGGCTGTATGATGCTGCTGAGAAAACTCTCCAGAGAAATGAAGCGGTGGCAAAGATCAGAAATCAGCAGTTTGTGAAAACTGGGATCTCTGTTGGGTAATCTAGATAAGGTTCAGTTGGAATAAACTCCTGCACTTCACACCTTAGCTGAGAGACAGTTCCAATATTTTAAAGAAAAAAATCTATTTGTGTGGACAAGTGGGAGCAGAGAACAAAGTGTCTGGTTAAGCTGAGTGAGAAAAGTTATTTTGGTGGAAAAAGCCATACACAAAGATGGCATCTAAACTCTGCATTTTGTAAACACTTTTTCTAAAGTGTCATACAAAAATTCAGTAACCTTTAGAAAATGTTATGAAAACTGAAGCATCACTGTCATGTAATACAAAGAAATTTCAATTCACCTCTAAATGCAAATTGTTGGAGTTTGTATAAGTTTCCATTACACAGACATTTCAATTTTTCTCAGTCTTATTTTGGGAGCAGAGAGAGGAAAAGGAGTTGAAGGAGTAGCTAAGGTTTATTTTAATTAATAGTGATTTAAATATGAGCAATTTTCAGCATCTTTGTATTTTTTCCAGAAAAGAAAATTCATCTACTATGAATTTTATTTTTCCCTTTGATATACTCTGTGTTCCTCCTGTTGATCATAACAGTTGTGCTTGCAGACTTGAAAATGTAACACATGCTGATTTGTCCTCCCAGAGGCATGCTAGATTTGACATGTATTTTTTTAAATACTGTATTTGTCACTGTTGCAAGCTTCTAAGACTATAAACATCATTAGTTCATAAAACAAGCTCAACAAAAAACCCCCAAAAAACCACCAACCAAAAAAAACCCAACAAAACAAGAAAAACAAACAAACAAAAAACCCCAAACCATTCAACTAGACAAAAAACCCTCATGAAACACAATTGCTATATCTTGATGAGTTTGTACATATACACAGGTATAAGTTTAGAGTATCAATAAAAATATTGAGTGTTGCAATGGTGTAGATACCATAATATGTAAAAGCAATTTTCAGTATGTTTTTACTATTGTAAAATAATCACTCTATTCCTAGAAGTCTGTTGACACTGCACTGACAAAGAGTTGTTATTTTGAATATCTCTTAGAGGTGTCAGGATAAAAGTAGGGTCGTACTGCTGGCAGTACAGAAAGCAGGTTGCTTTCCAGGGATAGTTAATGAAATTTAGTCTTGTAAGTGTGGAAGTTCCCCTTGGACTGTGATCTAGGCACTTAAGTACTTCCTAATTTTTATAACAAATCATAGAGTTTCCTGGATTGTCTTTTAAACCTTCCACCAAGTGACAGCAGTGAAAATGTTTCCAGAAAGATTGGTAAGCACACCTATCCATTTGTGGAAAATAATTGAGACTGTAAGTATTGGTGTTCTTAAGGTAGCACCCACTGCCATAGCCTATGAACATAATTTATGAAAATATTTTTTTCTTTTCTTGTTGTTAACTAGCTCTGCTGGCACAATTTAAGCTTAAATATAATATATTTAATGATGTTTAATAATATTTAGACTAGTCCAGCTGGCATGAGTCACACTAAGGAAAAAAAAATAACAGTTTTGATATCATTTGCTTAGATACTTATGCGATAGGTCCTAACACATGTCTGTAGAAACAGAACAGTGTTAACTTATGGTTGTACTATTGCAGGGCACTTTCAGGATGTGGGGAGCAAATATTAGTATTTTCTCTGAATGTTTCTTTTGGAAGAGAGAGTTAGGAAGCAATTTTACAGCCTTAATTCTACTTCTGTTTAGGGGTTTTTTTAATCCATCTTATGTTTTCCTTCTGTTGCTTTACCAATTTCATTGTTCTTCTGGAATGTTGCACTCACGTGAGATAGCGCCCTTGAAGGGAGAGAAACAGAGAGAGAAGGGGGCTTTGAAGTAACTTGAACTAATCCCATTCATCCCTCAAATTATGCTTTCTCCACAGGGCAATCTGCCCGATGAGTATACGATAGCCATTCATCAGCATTTGCAACTCTTTAGAGGATGTTTCAGGCCGAAGTCAGATTTGTACACTTTTATTAAAGAATCCCTGATAATACAAGGGAAGAGCAACCTGTTAGAAAATCTGTTCAATTTTTGTATTTCCTTTCCATGTGGAATTATGCCTTCAAATGTGGGGGTTTTTTCTATCTTTTAACTTTAAACATTCTCAGAAAAGTAAATTGCTTTGACAGAGGGCCATTTCTTAGCTTAACACATCTAACTAATGGTGTTTTCTACTATTCAATCTTATTTTTTTTCCATTCTTAATGTCCTCACATTATAACTATCATATCTTCCATGTCTCACTAAGTGATTTACTGAATATGGTGAAATGCAGATGAATGTGTTCCCTTGGTTGTTGGCTCAAATAGAGAAGCTCAGTTAGCATCAATTCTCTCTAACTGAAAGAAACTGTGCTTTCTTTTTAAACTTTATTATCCTCCACCAGTTTCCTTTACCTACATTTTATTCTTTTTTTGTAGGGCTCAGGGAAAATACACTGTGCCTCAGAGAAGTTTTTCCCCCTTCTGAGAAGGTCCCTGGGCCTTCGTCTTCCTTGGAATTGTATATAAAGTGACGGTTGAGGGAAGGTTAAACATTTGTTAATATAGAAAAATCAGCAAGCAGATCAGAGGGCTTTTCTGCATGGTAGTTTTAATGTTCATAAATACTATGGCTAATTTAAATACAGCCATAACTTGATCTAGATGTCAGCTCAGCAAAGACCCATGGACTGAAATAACGTCAGGGTTCATTGCTAGAGAAGTCATAAGCCTCCAGTGCTGGGAGGAGGAGAGAATTTCTTTGAAGAGGAATCTACTGCTGTGAATAAACAACAGGATAAACAGGTTGAAATAAGAATTTGAGGAAAAAAGAAGAGTAATCTCTCTCTCTTTTGGTATGATTCCTTCAGAGTTGGCTCTCCCCCACCAGGACATGTGAAGAGAAGGTGACCAGTGCACAGCTAGATAATGTTTCTTCTGCTGCCCAGGAAGAATAAGTTTTAAAACCTTTTGTGGCAGTGTAAAGCTGGATCAGGCTGTGAACCTCAGTGCCAGAGGAAATTAAGGAGGAATAAATAAGTTGAAAATGGAATTAGAGAGGTTCATGGAGGGTAGATGTCATGGTGGCTATAAAATCTAACTGTCATGATGTACTCTGCTCATTTAAGTTCAGTTTAAATCTCCAATTTAACCAGAAAGTAGGAGGAATGTCATAGAGTTGTACTCTTAATTACCTGCTGTGAGCCATGGTCAAGGATGGCATTCAGGGTACTGACAACTATTCTAGCAGGTTAGGGGGCTTGGGTTTTTTTCTCCAGAAATAGAAGGTGCTTATTTCAGTGTATAGTTCTGTATTTTTTAAAGGTTTCACTGAAAATAATTCTCAAATTATATTATCCAGGCTTCACTCTGATCTGTGTAGGGAGGAAGTGCACAGGTATCATTAGGAACATTAGTGATCAGGGAAGTTGCATCTTTAACTGGGGTCCTTGACTCTTTGTGCAGGAGTTGAATTACATAGTTATCACTGCGTTCCAAGCTTACAGAATGGATCCAACAGAGATTTCGCTTTCGTAATTCTAGAAACTGCATGTGTTCTCTATCGCTTTTATGATGATTTGTGTTCTTTAAAATTATACCACAAGTAGTTTATTTTGTGTAAGACAAACTAGATTTTTAAACACATGTAATTTTGTGTCAGACAAGATTTAATAGATTCTTACTCTTTCTGTCCCTGATAAGGGTGATTTTTTTTCCTTTTTGATTTCATGCTTGTACAAATAGAGGACTTTGATTAAATACAATCCACTTAAATATCGATTTCAGATAAATAGAGAAGAAAAATTACTAAAAATTACTTCTTACACTAGTTTTTTTTTTTCTGTAGCTTCTTGATAGGTGGAAATCTTAAAAAATTTTGGAATCAATACACTAAAGCATATTGGAGGCTTACATTACAGGTTTATGCTAGTATGCTGATTAATTCTGAAAAATGTATCTGGCACATACTGAATTATGAATTGAGTTCTTTAGTACTAAAACAAGTATCTACAAGTGCATCTCAGTTCATTCCCCACTGTTTAATTTTTCTATTCTCTTTTCCTGGAAGAAGTAAGATAAGACTGGGAAGCTGATGGGGATGGACTGAGGTGAATGGGAGAGAGATTAACAGTACTGAAGGCTGATGACTACTTTAGATTTTTAAAATCCCTACTTGGGCTTTGAATTTTAGTATGTTTAGTAAAGAAAAAAATGATAATGTCATCAACATTTTCATTTATGGATAATTCTGTTTGAAGTTGTTCTTTCCGAAGAGTAGTTTTAATATTGGTGTTATCTGTTCCAAAAGAAGAGAAAGCAAAGATTGCTTTTAGATTGGGGGTTGGGAATTTACTTAAACATGAATCCTTGAAGAGGAGAATCACTTCAGTTCTGTTTAACTCTGCCTTAATTGTGTTGAAATGTTTCAGGAGATAGTTATTTGAAATATCATCCATCATTTAGAAATTTATGGGAAATGATTTTAGAGCATGAATAGTAACAGTTACTTGAGTTACTAGTTCACTGTTTTGAATTGTAAAAATGTCCATACATTTTGGGATGAATATTAGTCCTCTTGGTAGCTAACTGGATTATATTAAAACATATATATATAATTATATACATAAAACAACATTTTGGTGGAATTATACCACTCAGATATATACCTCTTAGAGGTCTTGATCCCGAGCCCCTGAAAAATATTTTCTGGTTACATTAATGGGTATAGTGATATAAATTGTTAAAGCCCAGGGAAGCCTGTGTTTAATCTTTGTTGCAAATCTTGTTGACATGCAAATACATATGATGCCACATACATCCTTTGTCTTCTAGGATTCCAAAACCAATGAACACTGTTATGAAATTTTGCTATTCTAATCCATGTTTTATATCTGTTTGCACATCAAAATTTAAATGACTGAAGCCTGCAGATTCATAAGTTATATTTCATATTTGGATCCTGAAAATATCCCCTTTTCCTGGAAGGATTTCTGAGAGGATGTGCATTGGTCATAAATAGCCACAAGTTGCCAAGCACCAAAGATCTTAGTATTTCATAGCTCTTCCCAGCTCGATTTCAACCTAATTTGGCACATAAATTGTAGTTGACCTCAGACAGAATAATTCAGATGTTTGAACCTCTCAGATGTGTAGCCAAAAGCGAATTGTCTTGTTGCATGTATTTTTAAACATCTGCAAGCTGAGCTGAGAAACAGAATGCAAATTCTAGGACTTGAAGATACCTGTGAGATTATGAAAATCCCTTTGGGACTGCAAGGAATCCTGGAGCCTACGAACACATGTGCTTTTTCTAGGCATGTGGTACTTAGAAGTTTAGTATTTGCTTTAATTTCTGGTAACTGAAGTATGAATGACAATAGAAGTAGCTCATCAATAATGTAATGGTAAAGGTACAATCTGAGATAATAACTTTTGTTGAATCTTTTAATGCATATTCCATGAGGACTGGAGGAATTGTTTCCTGCAGTTTGTATTCCTGTTTTGTTGGGATAGAAGAATAATTTGTTGTTTGTGCATGACAAAAATGTTTAATGTTGTAGCTAGTTGACACTGGCAGAATTGTTTCTTTCAGTAGCTTCCTTTTACTCAGGAAGGTACCAGTATGTAGACAAATAGTATTTTCAATATACTGCAGAAGAATTCCCATTCCCTTAGTCAGGAATAAGAAAGAGCTAACTTCTCAGCTCATGGTAAGTGGGGTTTAGGTGGGGAGTTTTCATCACTTTGAAACTCTTGGCTAATATCAAGATGCGGTGATTATTTATCTTAAGTGTTGATATATCTATATAAATGTCTTATTCTCATTATACAGTACTTTTTGCTTCAGATATTCCATTTGCTGACCATATTTTTTTAAAAGTAATGTGTGGAAGCCTATGTTTCAGCAGGATGTCCTACTTTCACAACCTGACATTTGAAGGAGAATTGCATCTAAGCATTTATTTTTGAAATGCTTTTCTTGTCTGCAACCATGGGTTTGATTCCAAGAAGAATCAAATTGAATTGGTCTTTCAAGAATCAAATTGAATTGGTCCTTCACCATTATAAAGCCTATAACATGGCCTCTGAGGAGATATTTTTCTTCAGAGGTTGTTATCGTAAACACCTATAATCCAGGACTTTCTTGACTACAAAAGACGTCATAGCTCTTTTTGTATTGGTAAGGTGTTCTGGCAAAAGTCCTGTTTAGTCGTAGGTCCATAACTTACACCCACCCTCTTCTACTAGCCATCCTGAACAAAGTTGCATGTCAGTGGTTGGTGAAAAGACTTGTCTGTGCAGTAATTTATAAGATACTCTCAAATCTTTGAAAAGTTGCAATTGGTTTTCAGAAACATTGCAAGCACTGATTAAAGCAGAAAAGATCTCCTGTGGTAAGGAAATGGATGTGAGGCATCACATTTTTGATGACTTTGTATCATGTATTGTAACCCAACAACACAAATTCAGTAGCTTCAAAACTTGCCTTAGGCTTCCTTAATTTGTCTGTAGTGTTCTTGGTTGTAAAAGCTGTTGTTATGAAACTGAAGGCAACAAGCTACACAGGCCTCAGCAAGTTTGTGAGTTCATTTGGCATCCCCACACAGGATCTGCTGCCAGTATTCATCCACAGATGAGACAAAACATGCTGTCATCTCTCCACATAGATGCCTTTTCTTCTGAAAATCTTGTTTTAAAAAATAGGCAAATACATTGGTCCAGGATAGTAAGTATTTTTGGCATTGAATTTTAGCAGTAGAGTGGTGTGGATTGCTTGAAGAAGCAGTAGAAATGGCCACATATGTTTCCTATGATATTGGGGTCATGTTTGCCTCCTCATCTTCAGTAATGAGGTGTACACAGGCTGCTTTTCTGAATAGTCTCTTCCCTGTTCTTATTTGACAAGACAACATCTAATATCCTGGTAGTGATAACTGAGTGTGACATCTTTTCCAGCAAGTGAAGGTGAGGAGCTGTGGTTATGATCTTTTTCCCATCTGTGCCATGAAAACTAGCTGTGGTTTTCTCCCATGGGCCTCAGCAAAACGTTAGCCTTGAGCTCTGGAAGCTTGAGGGGGAGAATAGGAAAGAAATAACTGAGCTCCATACCATAATATCTGAAACAAGGTCCAGATGGGAATTCAAGTGTATTTTTGAGCACTACAATCACCATATTTAGGGGCAATGATTTGGTACATCAGCAACAAGGAGTAGATAGTGGCCTTAGCTGGTGTAATTTCAATTGAGAATGACAGACTTTTGTAGTTTTCTGACCACATATATAATAACAGGGTGGTATACAAGTGCCTGATCCCGAAGAAATATGTTAGAATTGCACCCTTATATACTTAAGTACCTTTTAACATATATAGGAATCTTTTCAAATCTGGTTTTGAAAGATTCCATTGATTCACAGGGATGCACATTGTCTGGGAAAATGAAGCTCCTCTGAGACTGGCAATTTTGGGATGTCTAGCTGAGAAACAGCTGCCTAGGAGTGTTCTAGGAGAGTGTAAACAAGGAGGGAGATCTGCTAGAGCCTGTTTGCACAAAACAATAGTGCCACATGGTTTTCTGGGGTTTTCTTTCCTTGTAATTGTGATTCTTCTAAAAACTCTGAAGTCTTTAGTGATGTCTCATGATGAGCTAAACTGATGTGTAGATCCTGTGAAAAACCTTGTTCAGCTATAAAATGAAGTTTAATTTGTAATGATCTCCAGAGGGAACTATATTTTTGGGGAAGAAATAAAAATTGGGATCTGTCAAATCAAACTTTTATGTGAGTCTAAGTGCATTTGGCAGAATGGCTGTTCTTGTGGGTTTATTTCTGTCATGTCTTAAGACTGGGCTTGTCACAAAGCAAGTCCAACTCTATCATTTCAAACATGTCAGTTATATTGTGAAAAACAACCTTTATGCTTCCTGTTTCTCAGGACTTGCTGACAGAGCAGCAAAGTTACCAGAAATCATCCTTGTCTCACCTTGCAATTTCTCTCTACAGATGCCACAGTCTTGCTGAGCCATTGCTGACTCCCTGAGCAACGAGGTCATGCCAAACAGGAGGACTGCAGTGAACCTCTTCCCGTGTCTCAGGAGAGCCCAGTGCTGAGTGTGTCAAAACCCTTTGAGGGGTAACACAGGTGGGTGAAATATGTTGGGAATGTGCCTCCTTATTGATTTTATATTAATGATTGACATGTAGAGTGGGGATAATATTCCAGTGGCAATTACTTTCAAGACATGCACCATCATACAAAATAAATGTGAAGTGCTTGCTCTCCATAATGCGTGCAGCCATCCAATTCATGCAGTTGATTTGAAGATTTTGAAATTTTAGGTTTTCTGCTCCTCTCTCTTGGCAGAGCAAAATTAGTTAGTGTGTCCACAAATGATCATTAGGAATATAACATTAGGGGTTTTTTTTGTTTTGGGGGTTTTTTTGGTTTTTTTTTCTGCTCCTTTTGCTCTTCTTTGAAGTCTTAGAGCAAGAGTAAATGTTCAGGCTCACTGACAAAGATAAAGGTCTGATCCATCCTGCTTTCTCCTGCTCACTGCTGCACCTTCTTGTATCTCCCTCAGCCTTTCTGATAACTTCTTAGTAAATGTCCTGTTTCAGACAGTCAGTACCGGAGAGCACAGAGAGAGAATGCTGGTGTTAAGCATAAATACATTCTGACAAATCACGAGTCAGTGATTGGTAAAAGTCAAGTCTTGCTGAAAAATTAGTCAGGTTCTGATAAAACATAAGCCAGGCCTCATAAGCCATTCCAATATTTTTCATGAATATGTTATTTTATAGTTTGTGATTAGTTGCAATTATGCCCAGATGAAAACTGAAGCTTTTAAAATTTTATTGACAGTGAAAAGTACACACTGCAGAGCTAGAAACTGAAATCCACTATTCTTTTAGTCAAACAAATGTAAAAAAATGGGAAAAAAAAAAAAAAAGATTTCTGCATTCTACACAGTCAAAGTATAAAGGTTGATAGTGTGGGAACACCCTGAGATTTGCACAGAAAGGTTGTGTTCATTTTATTTAGCCTTCTGCTGAGAATGACAGCTGTAAACATTGCAGTGGAGAAAACCATCCACTGATACATGGAGAGAAACATCTAGTTAACTTATTGCCTGAGAAATAACTTGAATAATGTGAAATAATTTGTTTATTGCTATTCTGAACCTGAAGACAGGTCTGTAAAAGTCCAGGATGTGAGTTTTCCATGATAACTAAAATCAACCAGACTAGTGGGGCCCGTGCAACTCTTGCACATAGCTGATACCTTCTGGATGAGGACTTGATTCTCACTGTAAATTTTCTGGAACTGTCTGTTCCTTTCAGCGGTCTTTAATTTCTTGTAGATGGAAAGAAATTAAAATGTGTGAATTATCATGTTGGTAGGTTTTAGGAAAGGAAACAGTATTTTCATTAAAGCAAACATGTTCTCAGCAGAAATTCCTTTCCTTTGGTTGGAAAAAGGGTTGCATACTTCTCACTTTCAGTTTCTTCTTTGACTTAAGAAAATAAACAAAAAAGCATGTTGAGCTATGATGTTTGCCTTTTTTAACATTAAAGGAGTTACTTAGTCTAGTCCCTCTAAAATAGTAAAAAACAGTAGATACCCTGTTGGCTGCTTAAAAAGTTAGTTCTTTTCAGAAAACACAGAAACAGTGACTTGTTCGTTGAAGCTTAAAAAGAAGTTACCTTGTGGTCTTTTTCCCAAGTTTCGTGGAGGTAATAAGTTCAGGGCTTAAAGAATAAAGACACACAATCTTCAAACAACTCTTCTCCTTATATTCTTTTGAATTACCCTACAGTAATTTATGTAAGTGGCTTCTGTTGCTCCCTTAATGATTACCTAATGCTTTTGCTGTGTTTTCTTGCATAGGATCACAGGATGACTACACAGCTACTTCAGTGATATCAGTAATGGACTAGATAATGTTAGATTTCTATACCAAAATATCTCCACAGAACGTGAAAAAAATGAAAAAATATTATGCTTTTCATGCTTGAACAAATATAACACTAATGAGAAACTAGGTTGTTAGGATTAAGGCAGTGGAGAAGTATTGCTTGAAGCTGTGATAGCTTTTCATGTCTTAGCTCTAAAATGGTACCACAATACATTTGACAAAAAAGATTAATAAACTATGATTTTTGACTAGATACCATTTTCAATGCTATTCAATTTACAAATATTTTCATTTCTTCTCTAGTAAGCTACCAATTCTAGGAAAAAAAAATATTATTCAGAGTAAATTTCTGTACGTGTTTTTA
>WEIV01016318.1:0-12012 GCA_013390005.1 Calyptomena viridis | reverse complement strand
AACTGGCTCATATTATTTGGCTTAGGTCCTATACAAGTCTAATTTGTCAAATTGCAGAAAAAAGCAAGACAATGTATACAAGAGTGGGATTAAAACTAATGTGTTTTCCCAAGAAAGCAATTATGTAACACCATGTAAACAATTATTTTCAGAGGTATGCAATTTGCTTCCTTCCCAGAGCCTTACATAAGACATCATGTACTCTACTTCCCACTTCATGTTTCACATCACATGCACAAAGCCACGTGTCCTCTAATTTCCATAAAAATTCCATATACACAAAGCACAAAGTAACAGACATAAAGAATGAGGTCTCTTCATTGCATCATTTCTCAGTACATAAGTCCAACAATGTATAAACCAACACTACTCACACTAAGCTTGTTTCCTGTGTATCCTTAGCTTCTCACAGGAGTACTCTGCTTCTAGAGATTGATTCAACCATCAGCTTCTCAGGGAGGAAATAACATCAGGCAAAGCACTTTGTGAACCAAGTGTGATACGTGGAAACAAGGAATTGCATCTTCGTAGTATTTCCAAAAAAGTGCTTTTATTAACTATTCTAAACTCAGTCCTATTCCATGGTAAATGAAATCTAAACAGTGTAAGAAGTGAAAAATTGGATGGGATTTCATATTTACTGCTTCAGATTGCTTAATTTGCAAACTGAAAGGCCAGTTCTTACAGCTAACTTTAAAATTCCATCTAGAGTTACAGAAAAGCCATTTCTGATTCATTTAATAATAATAATTTTTCATACATATACTTCACATTCATACACAATAAGTATTTAGCAAAAATATGCTTCCCTAAAAGAAACATAATTGACAGTTTAGCAGGTAAGTATCAAGTTATTACTATTGGGAACAAAACTGGTCTATGTTCTCTTTCAAAAATATTATTTTTACAAAAGAGCTAATGGTTCCTTAACTTCAAAGTTAAGATCTCAAACCATTCACAAAACAATAATCATTCTCCTTTTGCATTCTGCTTAGCATGCAGGCTGTATGTGCAATTATTTGCAGACCAGACATTCATGTTATTCCAAGCAGAAGGTATTATCAATGCAAACAAATTTTAATATCCTTCTCAAATTGCATTTGCTATAGAAAAAAAAAATCCAAATACACGCTCTATGGTGAAAGATCTTAGATCAACCAGTGAGAACAGATGCAGCAAACAAGTCTGTCATGTTTTGGTTCAACATGTAGGTAAAATTAGGAGACTAAGATATCTGCTATACTGGTAGACAAAGGTAGGGCTGCAAAAAGCATTTTATAGAGCAAAATGTACATTTTACTAGTACATCAGTCAGCATGCAGAGGGAATCCAAAGAACAGGACTAAGTGGTCTGCGCAGTCTATGGAATAACTGCTGTGGATCGTGCCATGGGTTAGATTTCTTTTTGGAAATTCTTCCATCACCACCACAACACTATTAAATTCTGAGGAAGAGAAAAGGTAACCCAAGGAAGCAGGACAGAATTCCTCAACAAGGGTGCGGGTGGCAGGCTCCTTTGTCTTTCTAGTGGGAGATAATGACCCTTGATATCAGGTCATCCCGGCCCTGAGTGCTGTGGCCATCAATCACGGGGTGTGCTGCCATGATGGGGAGCGGGTGCCTGCCTTTTCCCCCTTCCCACCCTCTCTCTCGGGACAACAAGGACTCAGACCAGCCGGGATCACTGGTTTTTCAGCTGTCACTCTGGAAAGAGGACCCAATGCTGCCTCGCTGGTGCTGCTTCTTCCCATCTGCTGCTCCAAGACCACATTCGCCACTTTCTGCGGCTTTTGCCTCACCGGTCCAGCTTCAGTGACCAGGTGAATCCCGCAGCAGTGCCCAGGGAAGAAGAGCCCTGCCTGCACCGGCCTGTCTGCCTTTCCCATCTCCTGCTGTCCTGTGTCAGGCGACTCGTCCATCGCAGCAGCAAAACCTGGGGAACCCCCTTTTTCGGGTGCGATGAGCCCACAGGACCTGCCTGTTTTCCCCCACAGCTGTGACTACACCGAGGAAAAATACAGGGAGGGGGCAAAGCGAGTGGGGTCTATGGGAGTGGATTTTCTTTTTCTTGTTACCTTTGTGTTACTGTTTGTTCCTTTTTAATATATATAAGAAATAATTGTTCCTTTTTTCCCAGATTTTTGACTGAGAGCCCCTTTGATTCAAAAGGTATAGTAGAGAAGTTGTCATTTCCACTCCAAGAAGGTTCCCATCTTCCCTGGAAGGTATTGTTCTAACCTAGGACAACCCCAGACTCCTCCACTCCTGCCTTTCTAGTCTAAGAGCTCATCAGATAGATACTGTAAGCCTGGGGAGCAACAGGCCATTCCCTGAAACATATCATGCTGCTGTAAAAGATGTTATGAAAAGACAAACCAGTCTCTTCACACTCTAAACAAGCCTTCAGCTTCACTGGTAGCCAAAAGCAGTATGCAATCTGGCCAACAAATACAATTAGTCTGAAAATTAGATCAAAACCAATGCTGTAGGCACAGTCAGACATATTCCATTTATAAAGAATCACAACCAAATATTTTTTACTTTTTTTAATTTAATACCGCTTGCCTTTTTTAAAGTCAAATTACAGCATTACATTGTTAAAATATCGAGGACATGTTAGGACACAGGTGCCTGAAAAAATGAATCTCTTGTCATTTCTGCATGAAAAAGCAGTGCTGCTGTTTCCTCAAAAGACCTTTATACTACCTATTTACAAAACCACTCTAAGTAACCAGAAGAAAACTAAAGGGCACTGCTACTGTAAAATTATGAGTTTATTTTCTCATTTGCTAGCAGGTAAGGGAATTCTTCTGTTGGTTATAATTATCCTGAGTGCTTTTAACTTCCTTCCCAATGTTTCTTGGCAGAAATCTTTACAGATGCAAGACACAGAAAAAACAAGAGAAAAATGTGCCTTTTGAATTGCTACCACACATCTCTAATCAATCTGCCAATTTTAAATTGAACATATTTAGACCTTACAACAAATTTATGAAAGGAATAAAGCTATTTGGTCCAAACCAGCTCTCTTCCAGGCTTGCCTTCGTTTGTTTTACTGTAGTATTTGTAGATACAAAATGCACCTGCAGGCTGGACATATCCTATGACAAAACTACAAAGAATGATTGCAAACCAGTGACCTTAACTTGACTCATCTGTTTGGAATTAAGTTGCATTAACTGCATTCTGCTCAGGAATACCTGCATGACCAATGGAATTAAATGGCATTTTAATGAGTTACCAGCCCCTAACAATCTTTTAAGCATTGACAAATTCAGTCCAAATTGGACAGATTAATGAACTTCTAGCTAGGCCCCAGATCAAACCTATAATTTTGAATTGCTTGATCACATACTTTTCACATTATAATTGAGTGGGGGTGGGCAGCGGTGTCAAAACAAAAGGGGGAGAAAAAAAAGTCTTCTTACCTGTTGCTTAAAATGTAAGAGAATAAATCACTGAGATTTAGGAGGATTAGAGCTGTGACACTAGAAGCAGCTGCTGACAGTGGTGCATTTGGAACTGGGAGAAAAAACGAAAACAACTCATGAAAACGTAGCAAAGTAAAAATAAAAAGCTACTACCTGCAGTTGTAACTGTTAAAAAAGTGTGACAATGCAGCTTGATAATTCTCAGATTACTGGATCCTGTATCTTTCTCCTTTAAATGCCAGCCCTTCCCAGCAGTTCTTCTCGACCTCACAATCCATGAATAAAACACAGCTTCAGTCTTGCACCCTGTCATCCATTCATCACTCTGCTAAGTCCCTTTGCTGGCTCTGCTTCCCAATTTATGCATCGTAAAATTCTGTACACGTTTAACAGAGCAGCAATTTATAAACAGCTTTTATTATACAAGGCAGTCTTGCTGCTCAAATAGGAGGTCAGAGATACTGGCACTTTATTCTTAAACTTTTTCTGCTGTTCCTCCCAATTTCTCACAATTACTCACTCTCAAAGAATGTTAATGTGGATTTGTAATTATCTTTTCTCTTTGATAAGCCTACTACGCTAATAGTGGTCAATACGTTCTTTTTATACATGAAATACTAGAAAAATTGAAGAGACCAGGCAATTATCCCCACACTAAGTCATAAATCAGCCACAGAGAACCATCTGTAAACAAAGCAGGGATGCCTCAGTGACAGACTGAACTGAAGCAGGGCCAGTGAAACAGCAGGTGAAGCAAAGGATCAGGGTATGGATTTCACATCTAGAAATCACTGCTCTGTAGCAGGAGATGACAGCCTTCTTGCAAGGCTTTGGCTTCTTGCCAAAACCAATTTAAATCTATCACTTTCTGCACACCAGAGAGGAATAACCAAAAAAGAGGATGTCACTGAGGAGAATGGGGAATGCTGCACTATGCTGGACCTGATGGCTCCAAGAAGAGGTGAAATTTGTGTGCAAAGAGAGGTTGCACAGCTTCAAGGAGCTACATGGTAGTGACCACAAGCTAGTAGTTCCCTTTCTCAACTGATGTTATACCATAAAGTATCTGAATAACAGTGAAAACAGTTCACAGAGGCAAAGAAGTTCTAGGCTAATGTCTCTCCTTGAAAAGATCATTCCAACAACCTCTTCCTCTCCTGGCTTGGTTTATTCTCTGGCTTACTAGTTCTGTGTGCAGGTACTGATACACTAGATACAAATTTTCCCCATAGCAGAAAAACCTGTCACTATGCTTTATAAAATCAACCCAGAACTGAGGTTCTACAGCAAAATTATCATGTAAGTAAATTGCAGGGGGATCTATATGGAAATGTAAGAGCTCAAAACACTTGCTACCCAATTACCATTTTCAATGTTAACTGAAAATATTAAAGAAAATTATTATGGCTGAGTACTCTACGACCGGTCTGTTAAGACACCTACTGATAGGAATATTTCACCCCACACTTAGGCATTTAAAATGTAAGGTTCACAGCCTACCCATCCCCACTTGAGGTATGACCTGATGCACAGCGAAGAGGGAAGGCTGTTTAGAGCTCTAATAGCACAGAAACCCATTTGTAAATGCTTTTTTCATTTGTCTTCCACAAATCAGTCAAGAACCCACACTCTTGAAGAAATATTGCTAAATTGAACTCTGGTATTGCTAGAATTGCTCAGCAGCAAGGCTGCAGATGGAAATAATTCCCAAAGACTAAGAAACTTCATAGCATCTCAGTAAAAAGACTGAAAGAAGAGAAAAATTAGAAGAGTGTTGCAATGTGTGATTAGCATGTATTTCTCACTGTATATTATTGTTCTGTTACATGGTATATCCTGTTATGATGTGCCCCACTCCTCACCCCAGATGGTTTGTCCCTTCCCTTGTCCTCCCTTCCCACTGGCTGGAGCCCCTATAAGAACCAGGGGCCGGAAATGGGAAGGGCTCTTTGCCTGGTTATCCCACAGAAGCTTGGACCCTCCAGGTGGCCTGTTGCCTCTGGAGTGAATAAACTTGTATTATATGTAACCATGGAGAGCCGCCAGCACCTTCTTCATCCTCCGTTTCCCTCAGCCATCCCCTGGGGAGTGCAGGGGCACACTCACCCCTCGGCAAGCCCTGACAAGGGAAGGCTACAGAAGAGAGCCTCAGAATGGTTTGTCCTCAGCATGTGCTGAGCCTGTCTCTGCCCTGGGCTAGTGGGGACAGCTGGGAATGCTCCATAAATGTTCCAGGCCCCATCCTCTGTTCCACTGCCTTTGACTTGCTTATTCTTTTGTGTGTGCAGCAAGAACGTCCCTGCACAGCTAAGCACCAGAAATGTCTTGCCAGCATCAGACGAGTGTTCTCAGCACTGGGGAAGTAGCAAAAGAGCATGTTAGTGTGAGCAAGTTCTCCCAAAACTCAGTTTCTCCTCTTCAACAGAGACAAGGAAGAGTGGTAGGGACAAGGTCAAGCACCCACACATTTCATTGAAGTTCTCTGTGCTGTGATTGCCAAGCCATTTAGTGGAAAGCAGGACAATTTTACCCAGAGAAACAGCAGCCCAAAAGACTGGAAATCAAAAGAGTCAGACAAAACAAACACTGATTATTTTTCAGGAGGAAATTTGTTACATTTAGATACATAAATCACCACAGTTGTAACAGATAATAACTGGGCTTAGCAACTCTTCTAATCAGTTCCAAAGTGAGTTTATCACTTTAGGGTGCATGTGTCCAATTCCTCCCATCAAGAGGTCACACATTCCAAAAAGGCACACAGGGTAGTATTATTATATAGGCCTGCTTTGTCCCAACTTCTGTGTGATTGGCAGCACACAGAGAACATGCTGAGCATCTGTAGTTTAATGCACTTATCAGGCTTTTGAAAACACTTCACAAAGACTTCATCTACTAGGAGTACAAGCCTCTAGGCATTCCAGTTTCTTTTTTGGGTGTTTTGATTCTTTTAGGACACATTAGAGAGGCATACGTTTATTACTGGTCTGTCCTACTCACTGTCATTGCATTAAGTTTTTGTGTAAGTATTTGTAACTACCCAGCAATACCTCCTGTAAAACAAAACAGTTCAAACACTTGACAAGTAGCAATTAAGTCTTGTTACACAAAGATATTGTTTTTCTCATTTGTTAATTTCATTTCATTTCACTTCTTAAAGAGGTGAAATAATGTAGGAGAATCTGTCTACAACACGATTAAGATGGAACTGTTGCAGTTGCTGTATCCAGAAATCTGTGCACCTTGTGGGGATAAATCTCATAACCACCTATTATGGTATTTATTATTGTCTGTCTCTTTTCATTCTAGAGTGATACGCTACACATATAACAGACTCATTAGAAAAATTACACTATAACTGATAGAAACTGAAGGAGATTGGGGCCAAAACACAGATTCCAGTAGGCAAGAAAGCAATACCTGAAGTTAATTCCTTACTGAAGCTCCAGGACTTGAACAGAATGCAAAGTGCAGCAATTATATTCAAATATGATGAATGCCATAATTATGACTTCAGAGGTAAGTGGAAATATTTTGAGAAGCAGTAGTTCAACCAAAGCCATACTTAAAATAGGGAGTGCTAGACTTTACCTACTATAAAACAGTTGTAGGGGATTAACAATACTCTTATTTTTAATAGTTTATGTCAAACACATGCTGTTTTGAAATTAGAGAAACAACCTCCCCTGTCTAACACACTGCCATTAACAACTGCTCCATAACACTTTTCTCTCCGAATCAAGGAGGAACTACTGCCCAAGTGTGTTCAAAGATACATCATTTTTTCCTCAAAGACCTGGAAGGCTGTGGACTTCACTACCTGTAGCGAATAGCAAAGATTAATACTAACANAATTAGAAGAGTGTTGCAATGTGTGATTAGCATGTATTTCTCACTGTATATTATTGTTCTGTTACATGGTATATCCTGTTATGATGTGCCCCACTCCTCACCCCAGATGGTTTGTCCCTTCCCTTGTCCTCCCTTCCCACTGGCTGGAGCCCCTATAAGAACCAGGGGCCGGAAATGGGAAGGGCTCTTTGCCTGGTTATCCCACAGAAGCTTGGACCCTCCAGGTGGCCTGTTGCCTCTGGAGTGAATAAACTTGTATTATATGTAACCATGGAGAGCCGCCAGCACCTTCTTCATCCTCCGTTTCCCTCAGCCATCCCCTGGGGAGTGCAGGGGCACACTCACCCCTCGGCAAGCCCTGACAAGGGAAGGCTACAGAAGAGAGCCTCAGAATGGTTTGTCCTCAGCATGTGCTGAGCCTGTCTCTGCCCTGGGCTAGTGGGGACAGCTGGGAATGCTCCATAAATGTTCCAGGCCCCATCCTCTGTTCCACTGCCTTTGACTTGCTTATTCTTTTGTGTGTGCAGCAAGAACGTCCCTGCACAGCTAAGCACCAGAAATGTCTTGCCAGCATCAGACGAGTGTTCTCAGCACTGGGGAAGTAGCAAAAGAGCATGTTAGTGTGAGCAAGTTCTCCCAAAACTCAGTTTCTCCTCTTCAACAGAGACAAGGAAGAGTGGTAGGGACAAGGTCAAGCACCCACACATTTCATTGAAGTTCTCTGTGCTGTGATTGCCAAGCCATTTAGTGGAAAGCAGGACAATTTTACCCAGAGAAACAGCAGCCCAAAAGACTGGAAATCAAAAGAGTCAGACAAAACAAACACTGATTATTTTTCAGGAGGAAATTTGTTACATTTAGATACATAAATCACCACAGTTGTAACAGATAATAACTGGGCTTAGCAACTCTTCTAATCAGTTCCAAAGTGAGTTTATCACTTTAGGGTGCATGTGTCCAATTCCTCCCATCAAGAGGTCACACATTCCAAAAAGGCACACAGGGTAGTATTATTATATAGGCCTGCTTTGTCCCAACTTCTGTGTGATTGGCAGCACACAGAGAACATGCTGAGCATCTGTAGTTTAATGCACTTATCAGGCTTTTGAAAACACTTCACAAAGACTTCATCTACTAGGAGTACAAGCCTCTAGGCATTCCAGTTTCTTTTTTGGGTGTTTTGATTCTTTTAGGACACATTAGAGAGGCATACGTTTATTACTGGTCTGTCCTACTCACTGTCATTGCATTAAGTTTTTGTGTAAGTATTTGTAACTACCCAGCAATACCTCCTGTAAAACAAAACAGTTCAAACACTTGACAAGTAGCAATTAAGTCTTGTTACACAAAGATATTGTTTTTCTCATTTGTTAATTTCATTTCATTTCACTTCTTAAAGAGGTGAAATAATGTAGGAGAATCTGTCTACAACACGATTAAGATGGAACTGTTGCAGTTGCTGTATCCAGAAATCTGTGCACCTTGTGGGGATAAATCTCATAACCACCTATTATGGTATTTATTATTGTCTGTCTCTTTTCATTCTAGAGTGATACGCTACACATATAACAGACTCATTAGAAAAATTACACTATAACTGATAGAAACTGAAGGAGATTGGGGCCAAAACACAGATTCCAGTAGGCAAGAAAGCAATACCTGAAGTTAATTCCTTACTGAAGCTCCAGGACTTGAACAGAATGCAAAGTGCAGCAATTATATTCAAATATGATGAATGCCATAATTATGACTTCAGAGGTAAGTGGAAATATTTTGAGAAGCAGTAGTTCAACCAAAGCCATACTTAAAATAGGGAGTGCTAGACTTTACCTACTATAAAACAGTTGTAGGGGATTAACAATACTCTTATTTTTAATAGTTTATGTCAAACACATGCTGTTTTGAAATTAGAGAAACAACCTCCCCTGTCTAACACACTGCCATTAACAACTGCTCCATAACACTTTTCTCTCCGAATCAAGGAGGAACTACTGCCCAAGTGTGTTCAAAGATACATCATTTTTTCCTCAAAGACCTGGAAGGCTGTGGACTTCACTACCTGTAGCGAATAGCAAAGATTAATACTAACATTAAAAATAACAGAGCACAAGCAATGAGTCCTTTCCAGGCAATACAACTGTCTTTACCATTTTTCAAAGAAGGAATTTAAGCAGTTATTCTGCAAGTTTAAAAACCATCAGGGAAAAAAAAAGCAATTATTACAAAGAAATCTCAATGTGAAGACTGGTCACCTACAATGAAAGCCCTTCCACACGCAAGTTGGTTTTTTTTAAGACAAAAAATCACGGCAGGAGAATGACACTTTATAAGTTATAGGGACAGAAAGTTCTCACAAGAAGCTGAAGTAATTTTCAGCTAATGTGGTTATTTCTGAAGGCAAGATTAACAACAGGAATTTCTAATTTTATTTTTTCATTGTCAAGTCACTTTGCTGCTTGCTAATACAGAACTTCATGACAGTCATAACGCAAAAGCTGTTCATACCAGCAGGAAATTACATATAAATATCTTCTGTCACTCTAAGCAGGGAGGTCAGTATTTTTCAGTAATCTCTACTAAGACCTTCTACCAAAACAAAAAAAGATACGAAATTTTATTCCAGAAAGTTTAGAATCTACTAGCCAACTTGCAATTCTGTGTTTGAAACTGGCAGAGAAAGGAATTCTCTGTTTCAATCAAAGTCAAACTAACCACATATACCTTACTGCCAGTATGCAGACTTTGATTTCAAAAGCTGCCCTCTAAGTAGTATAATGAAATTTGTGACAAGGAACAAAGCTTAGAGAGAGGGAACAGAACATGAATGAATGTGAAGAGAAATAGGGATACACATTTGTTCTACAGCTCCTTGAAGGACAGAATAAACACAAGTTTGAGAAACAGTGAAGAAAGGACTCTCAGCAGTTGGACAAGACAATAATGTAAACATTATGTTGGATAGACCAAGTAAAGAAACGTCAAGGACTTTCCAAGAGATCAGGGACAGAAAGGTACGAAGTACAGGCACAACAAATTATGCTTCTGCAATCAAGAGGACAGTTTGCATTACAGAAATAAATATGAAGCACTATCAGAAAGCAAAGAGCGTGTGGGTGTTAGAAGACAAAAGCACAATGTTATACAACTACAACAACAAAAAAACCACAAACACAAACCCACACAAAACCTCAAGGATGTTAATTAGAGAGAACAGGGCTGACCCACAGTCCTGTTTTCTTTCATATATTCAGCCACTAAACTGCAGAGAATTCCAGCAGCTAGAATTGGCAGTGACATTTTAAGTCAATGAGAATCTATTTTACTCTTCCTCCCACAACATAAATGAATAGTAGTGCTAATGAAATTCCACTCCTATTATAAATTGACAAAACTCAATCCTGCATTTACCCCTTCCAGCAAAATGTGCCTTTTAACAAACTCAAACTATTCCAAAATACCCTGTGGTCACAACATGACAAAACAAAATGTCACTCTCTCCTTCACTGAACTTCTCCCAATTAACTTGACTTTAGTGCACCAAGACAAATTTTTTCTACTATATTTCACACCTAAATTTTTGGATTAATCATATTAACGCTTACAATTTTAGTCACAGACTTAATACAGTCTGGTTATCTAATTCTAACTCCTTCTGTCAGAGGATAAGCTTCTATTAATTTCATCAAATAACTTGGTTGTAGAAAAAAACAACCCATACACACTGGTTTCCAGTGCAGTCTTCTTCAAATGCCAAGGAATTACATTACATGCAGAAATAAAAAAGAATTGATTGGATTTTGGACCAAGATGCAAAATGTAATCTCTGCCTGTTATTATTCAGAGGAAACGGAGAAAATATTCTTATTCCTTTTTTAAATGAGTTCTCAGAAAGGCTAGATAACCTTTTCCTATGTAATTGTGGTATACTAGAAAAGAAGTCCTTTGTATCTCACAATCAGAGCTCTACAGAGATACAATTCTGTGTTTCTTTCAGGCAAAAAAAAAAAGTTAATAGTATTTACCAAGCAGAAAAGGAGGAAAAAATAAATAGAATAGTGTTATGCTGTGGGCTGCTTGTTCTTACAAGTTAATGAGGGTGTGATCAGCTCTCAATATAACACCCCAAAAGCACTGGGTGATGCAGCAATGCTCTCTGCTCTGTGGTGTTACACAGAAAAAAGGCAGGCAAGAGCTTTCATATTTAAACCGAGCTGCAAGACAGTCCATTAGCCATTAGCAAGTGCAAACAATTCCATGGCACATCTGTGTATGTCTGACAAATTCCATTGTGAATAAAGAGGTTTTTTCCACAGTCTCTACATTGGTCTGTAACTCTTTCCTTCCAACCTTGAAAAATTATGCATCCCATTGAGTACAGGCAGTAATTCACTCAACCTGTCAGTTGCCTAACACAATACATCTACTTGCAAGCTCTCCCAGACTTCAGAATTTACCTTCTTATCTGCTGGGAATAGAGACAATAAAGGAATGCAGCATATTATCTCTAAAATCCCATGTGTTTTCATATTTAGCTTCCTTCAACATAGCTTTAATACAAACTGAATGGCGTAAGTACTGCAAATGTCACCACTTTTTTATAAAACTGAACAGCTTTTCTAGCCATTGTGTGAGTAGGTCCAGACATGTACTATTCCATCCATTGCTTCCACTGTCATCCAGCTACACACATTAAACTTTCTAGAGTCTGCCTTCTGAACATCAAGTATCA
>WEIV01016315.1:16926-33731 GCA_013390005.1 Calyptomena viridis | reverse complement strand
TCCCCCATCCCAAATCCCACCTCCCACCTCCCAAATCCCACCTCCCCATCCCAAATCCCACCTCCCCCATCCCAAATCCCACCTCCCACCTCCCAAATCCCACCTCCCCCATCCCAAATCCCCCCTCCCCATCCCAAATCCCACCGTGCCGGTCGGCCATGCTGTCAAAGAACATCCAATCCTCATTCCCAGCTCCGTATTTGACGAAGGAAACGTAGTGACTGGTTTCGATGGAAAGAACAGCAAAGAGCTCCAGCTTTTCCCGAGGGATCCCTTGGATTCCCCGGGCGCTCCAGCTCTGGAATTCCTCGGGAATGTGCAGCCGCCTCGGTTTGTGCGTTTGGCGTCGGGAATGGGAATGAACCTGCGGGAATGACGGAGCGGGAAAGGCTGGAATTTGTGGGAATGCCTGAAGTTTGGGAAGGATTCAGGGGGATTTTGGTGGGATTGGTTTTTCTGGGAGTTTTGAGGGCGGGGCTTGGATGGAGCTTGGAGAAAGTTGGGATAGCGGGAAGTGTTCCATGGAATTGGATCATCCTTAAGGTCCTTTCCCACCCAAACCATTCCATGCTTGGATGATTCCACGATTCTTTAGGAAGAGGGTTCAACCAGAGCGACATCCAGGGAAAAAAGGGGGGAATTTTGGGAATGCTCAGCCCGGGGATTTCGGGAAAAGCCAAGGAAAACACCTGTCTGGAGCAGGAGCTGCAGAACTGCTTCAATCCCGTGGCTGCAAACACCTCATCCCGGAAACATTCCAAACATTCCAGGCTGGCAACCTCTCCACACAGGCAGCATTCCCTGGGATCTGCCAGGAAAAGCAGATTCCCACCTGAAATCCGGCTTTTCCAGCCCCGACTGGCCTGGAGGGAAGACAAATCCCAAATTTGGGATCCCCGATCCCGAAGATTTCGCATCCCGACTTACTGTCCAGGAGCAGATCCGTGATATCCAGCTCCAAGGAAGGAATGATTTTGCTGAACATCTTGTATTCCTTCCCAAAACGAGGCATTTGGATGATGAAACAAGATGGGATCTGGGAAAAAGAGGGAAAAAAAGGGAGGGAAAGGAATGGGAAGAGCCGAAGGCGGAGGAGGAAATTTGTTGGGAATAAAGAGTTTCTGTTCCGGGTGAAAGGGAAACAGGGAAAGCTGGGGTTTTTCCAATTCCCAAATCCTAAATCTCACATCCCAGATCCCAAATCCCACCTCCCAGATCCCAAATCCCACCTCCCAAATCCCAAATCCCACCTCCCAAATCCCACCTCTCAGATCCCAAATCCCACCTCCCTCATCCCAAATCTCACATCCCTCATCCCAAATCTCACATCCCAGATCCCAAATCCCACCTCCCAAATCCCGAATCTCACATCCCAGATCCCAAATCTCACATCCCTCATCCCAAATCTCACATCCCAGATCCCAAATCCCACATCCCACATCCCAAATCCCACATCCCACATCCCAAATCCCACCTCCCACATCCCAAATCCCACCTTCCTCATCCCAAATCCCATCTCCCACATTCCAAATCTCACCTCCCACATCCCAAATCCCACATCCTACATCCCAAATCCCACCTCCCTCATCCCAAATCCCACCTCCCACATCCCAAATCCCACCTCCCTCATCCCAAATCCCACTTCCCACATCCCAAATCCCACCTCCCCCATCCCAAATCCCAAATCCCACTTCCCACATCCAAATCCCACCTCCCACATCTCAAATCCCCCATCCCAAATCCCCCCTCCCACCTCCCAAATCCCACCTCCCACCTCCCAAATCCCACATCCCACATCCCAAATCTCACATCCCAGATCCCAAATCTCATCTCCCTCATCCCAAATCTCACATCCCTCATCCCTAATGTCACATCCCAGATCCCAAATCTCACATCCCTCATCCCAAATTCCACATCCTACATCCCAAATCCCCCCTCCCACATCCCAAATCCCACCTCCCACATCCCAAATCCCACTTTCCTCATCCCAAATCCCACCTCCCTCATCCCAAATCCCACCTCCCTCATCCCAAATCCCAACTCCCACCTCCCAAATCCCACCTCCCACCTCCCAAATCCCACATCCCACATCCCAAATCTCACATCCCAGATCCCAAATCTCATCTCCCTCATCCCAAATCTCACATCCCTCATCCCTAATGTCACATCCCAGATCCCAAATCTCACATCCCTCATCCCAAATTCCACATCCTACATCCCAAATCCCCCCTCCCACATCCCAAATCCCACCTCCCACATCCCAAATCCCACTTTCCTCATCCCAAATCCCACCTCCCTCATCCCAAATCCCACCTCCCTCATCCCAAATCCCAACTCCCACCTCCCAAATCCCACCTCCCACCTCCCAAATCCCACATCCCACATCCCAAATCTCACATCCCAGATCCCAAATCTCATCTCCCTCATCCCAAATCTCACATCCCTCATCCCTAATGTCACATCCCAGATCCCAAATCTCACATCCCTCATCCCAAATTCCACATCCTACATCCCAAATCCCCCCTCCCACATCCCAAATCCCACCTCCCAAATCCCACCTCCCAAATCCCACCTCCCAAGTCAGGCCTGGATCCAGGGGGGGATGGAAGACAACACAAGGAATTTTGGGAAGCAGGAAAACAGGGATGGACTCACCTCCACCAGTTTGAGATCCGAGGCCAGGAAGGAACGTTCCAGCAACTGCTGCACGTTGGGAATCACCAGATCCTCCTGTTTATCCATGAAAATCTGGTAGCAGTAACATCCCTGCTCCTGCCCTCCTGACCTGGCACACGGGAATAATCCCGGGATTTGGGATGTGCCACAAACCTTGGAGCTCCCTCCGCATCCGAGGGTTGGTTGGTGCCACACAAAGCCCTTTTTCCCACGTGGAAATTCCCAAATTTGTGCCAGGAGAAAGGGGGAAAAGGAGGAATTTCACCTCCTTCTCCCTCTGGAGCATCACATCCCGTTTTTCCAAGCACAATTCCTTCCTGTCTTTTTTGGAGCAGCTGCTCCCATGGGATATTGTTCCCTCAAGCCAAACTCGAGGTGAGCTGTGTCCCATAATCCCAGGGAATTCCCAGGAATTCCCAGGATTTCCTGGGAATGAGCCCGGGCAGCACAGAGTCCTCTTTGTGCTCAGGCTTTTCCCAACATTCCAAGAGCACAGAAATCCCAACAATCCCTGTCTGTGCTCCCAGTTCTTTCTGGCTTCCTTCAGCCTCTCATCCCTCTTTTCAGAGTCCTGAAAAACTGGGATTGCATCCATGTGGGATCTGAGCCAGCTTGGATACATCCCAAATTTATCCAAAGGCTCTTGGATGCTGCTGGTTTTTCCCAGAAATGCTTTTCCCAAAGCACTTCCCTGAGGAAGACACGAGGTTTTTATCCCAATTCTCCAATTTTATTCCCATTTTCCTTCCAGGGAAAGCCCAGGATGGGCTTTTCCAGGCTGGGAAAAGCAGGATCTTCAGGAGCTGCACAAAAAGGAGCTGTGATTCCCAAAAAAAAAAGCTCCGTGGAAAGGGATAAATCCATTCCCATTCCGCAGGGAATGGGAAGTGGAAAACTAAGAAACTTGGGAATTGTATCCCTGTGCTGTGGGAACTTACTGGAGTTTCAGGAGTGGCTCAATTCCCAGGATGTGCTGCATGATGAGATTGAGGAATTCCTCGGGATCTGGAATGGGAGAGGAGGGGGGGGATGGGTCACATCCCAGCAGGAGCCAAAAGCTGCTGGATGAATTCCAAGGACCTGGAATTCCCTCCTTTAGGGAAAAGGGAAAATGGGAATAAAGGCTGAGAGCACTTGGATAAGGCCCAAATCCCAATTTGGTAATTTCCAAAGGAAAGGACCAATTTCCCATGGAAAATGCAAGCCAGCCTTCACTTCCATGGAATCCTGGAATGGTTTGGGCTGGAAGGGAACTTAAAATATGGAATTCCAATCCCCTGCCATGGGCAGGGATTCTTCCCACTATCCCAGGTTGCTCCAGGCTGGATTTGGAACAATTCCAGGGATGGAGCAGCCACAGCTTCTCTGGGAATTCCAGTCCAGCCCCTCCCCACCCTCCCAGCCAGGAATTCCTTCCCAAGATCCCTGGGAACCCTGGGATCCCTTCCCTGTCTCTCCATCCCTTATCCCAAATCCCAGCTCTCCTGGAGCCCCTTCAGCCTCTGGAATGTGCTCCAAGCTCTCCCTGCATCCTTCCCTTCTCCAGGGGAACATTCCCAGCTCTCCCAGCCAGGAATTCCTTCCCAATATTCCATCTAAATGTCCCTGTCCCAGTTGGAACCATCGCTCCGTGTCCTGTCCCTCCATCCCTTGATCCCAAATCCCTTCCCAGCTCTCCTGGAGCCCCTTCAGCCTCTGGAAGCTCCATCCCCCCTTTCCTTGGACACTCCCAGGGATCCAGGGGCAGCCCCAGCTTCTCTGGGAATTCCAGCCAGGAATCCCTTCCCAACATCCCTGGGAACCCTGGGAATCCCTTCCCTGTGTCCTGTCCCTCCATCCCTCATCCCAAATCCCTTCCCAGCTCCTTCCTTACCTTTCTCAGCACTGGTGAAACTGGAACACTGACCCTTTTCCGTGAGCTGTTCCCGGAGGTGCATCACACTCCCAGCCCGGACAAATCCCGTCCTGGAATAACATCCGGCTCCGCGTGAGGGAAATCATGGAATGGGGAGGGAGGGAACTTCAAAGATTATGGAATTCCAACCCCCTGCCACGGGCAGGGATTCTTTGCACCATCCCAGGTTGCTCCAAGCTGGATTTGGAACAATTCCAGGGATGGAGCAGCCACAGCTTCTCTGGGAATTCCAGCCAGGAATCCCTTCCCAAGATCCCTGGGAACCCTGGGAATCCATTCCCTGTGTCGTGTCCCTCCATCCCTTGATCCCAAATCCCTTCCCAGCTCTCCTGGAGCCCCTTCAGCCTCTGGAATGTGCTCCAAGCTCTCCCTGCATCCTTCCCTTCTCCAGGGGAACATTCCCAGCTCTCCCAGCCAGGAATTCCTTCCCAATATTCCATCTAAATGTCCCTCTCCCAGTTGGAACCATCGCTCCTTGTCCTGTCCCTCCATCCCTTGATCCCAAATCCCTTCCCAGCTCTCCTGGAGCCCCTTCAGCCTCTGGAAGCTCCATCCCCCCTTTCCTTGGAAGCTCCCAGGGATCCAGNTCCCAGGGATCCAGGGGCAGCCCCAGCTTCTCTGGGAATTCCAGCCAGGAATCCCTTCCCAATATCCCACTTAACCCTGGGAATCCCTTCCCTGTGTCCTGTCCCTCCATCTCTTACCCCAAATCCCTTCCCAGCTCTCCCGGAGCCCCTTCAGCCTCTGGAATGTGCTCCAAGCTCTCCCATATCCACATTCCCAAATGGAATTCCATACCACCTTTGGATAAAGGCAAAGCTGCTGCTTCACCGACTCCAGGATTCCCCCCAGGAATCCCTGGTTTTCCCTTTCACTGGGAAGTGCAGCTCCCAGGAATTGTGGGAGACACATCCCAGGGAAAGGAACAACTGGAAAAATCATCATGGAATGGTTTGGGTTGGGAGGGAACTTAAAGATTATGGAATTCCAACTCCCTTCCACTATCCCAGGTTGTTCCAAGCCCCAATCCAACCTGGCTTTGGACAATTCCAGGGAATTCTCTGGGAATTCTATTCCAGCACCTGGAGGAATTCCTTCCCAATATCCCATGGAAACCTACTGTATCCATTTAAAACCATTCCCTCTTTTCCTGAGTGAAAACCTTGGGATGTGGCTGGTAGGAAAAATCCTTTCCCTTCATTCCAGGGAAGCAGAGAAGGAATGGAAGCACATGGACAACTCCCAACATTCCCAAAGACTCACCTTCGGAGGGGATTAACGATCTCATCCCGCAGAATTCCCTGGACATTCCTGTCACACAGTGGGAAGGGCATGAAAAGCATGGAATCCAACACGGATGTGCAGGAAAAGAGGCTGTGGGAAAAGTGGGATGGGTTGAAATCCCATGGATTGGGAGCAACAGCTGGAGCCAAAACTGTTGATGGATTTGAGGCTCAACATTCCAAGCCTGGAATTACAGAGAGGGGAGGGAAAACCAGGGAAGAGCTCAGGGAGAAGGGAATCTCCTCCTTGGCAGCCAAAACTGCTCCTGGAAAAGGAGTTTTCCTCCCTGGAATTTGGCATCTCGTGGATGTGTTGTTGGAAACGATTCCAGCCACGACTTCCAGGCTGGAAAACTGGGAATTCTCAGCTTCCTCCGTGACACGGGAATTCTTCAGAAACCTCCCAGGATTGGGAAGGAGATCCCAATGTATCCATACTTTTATCCTGCTCCACACCAGCCAAACTTCCAGGCAGCGCGGAAATCCAGGGAAAGCTGGAATTTAGGGATCTTCCCGAGGCAAATCCTCACCTGAAAAGAGCTGCATCCATGTAGCAGGAATTACAATGGCCTTGGATTCCCCTCATCCGCCCTCGGAGCACACGCACGGCCCCCTCATTCCTGAGGGGAGGAAAACTCTCGGGAACCTTGGGAAGAACTTCCCGTTCTCCTGCAAGAGAAACAATTCCCACTGGATCGACTCCGCCTTTCCCTGATATCCCTAAAATCCCACGACTCGAGCCTCGATCCGGTCGTTCCCGGTTTCCCGAATCCCTCCCGACCTTTCGCACGCGTGGGATGTTCCCTATGGAATGGGGGAGGTCGGAAAAGACCTGGGAGGTCCCGATGTTTCCAAGGGTGTAAAATCCCACAGGGATTTGTGGAGGAAAAGGAACCCACGAGGCTCCGTCCGTATATCCCTGGGTTGTGGGTTTAAGTAGCCAGAGTTTTTTATCAGCTGTATTTTATTTTTATGAGAGAGGCTTCTTGAAGAAGCTGCTGGAAATTTCTACCTCCAAGCCGAGGTGTTGTGGGTTTAAGTAGCCAGAGTTTTTTATCAGCTGTATTTTATTTTTATGAGAGAGGCTTCTTGAAGAAGGTGCTGGAAATTTCTACCTCCGAGCTGTTGGGGTGTTGTGGGTTTAAGTAGCCCGAGTTTTTTATCAGCTGTATTTTATTTTTATGAGAGAGGCTTCTTGAAGAAGGTGCTGGAAATTTCTACCTCCGAGCTGTTGGGGTGTTGTGGGTTTAAGTAGCCCGAGTTTTTTATCAGCTGTATTTTATTTTTATGAGAGAGGCTTCTTGAAGAAGGNCGTGACAACAGCACCTGAAAAACTGTTGTTAGTAACAAATCCACTAAGAAGCAGTTTGCAACAGACTGTTTGTGTGGAGAAGACCCCACGAGGAAAGCTGGGGTGGGACTCTCTCACTCTTCTGAACAGCAGCAAAGAAAACCTCTGATTGTAACCCCCCCCACACACACACCTGCCTTCCCGAGCTGCTGGGGGAAGGTGAAGGATCTTAAAAGGGAGAAAGGTGTCTGTAACAACTATCAAACTGCTCACCCTTAAACTCTTAAGCTCTGCTTTTAGTAGTAGTTGTAGTTGTAGTAAATTAACATTCTAAGTTAGAGCCTGTTTTGCTTGTGTGAAGTAGTTAATAAACAGTTGCTTGGAATCCTTATCACAAAAGTCAAGGGGTTTTCTTTCCTTCTCTGAGGGATTTTAGATCTATGTGTGGGCTCTGGGCTTTTAGCCAGAGTCAAACCATGACGCCCTGTTTTCCCGCTTCCCAGAGGACTTACGGAATTCCCCCAGGGATAAGTGGGAGTCGGGAAAACTTTGGAAGCGAACGTCGGGCCGGCAGGAATTCAGCCTCACAAAGAGGCCTCGTTTGGGAGCACAATGGAAATAGGATTTTCCCAACCATTCGCCTCCGGTGACTCCCTTGTCTTCATCCTGCGGGAAAAACCAGCGGGATTTATGGAATTGCGGCTGGAAAAAGAGCTCCAAGATGGTTCGGTCCAACTGTGAATCCGTGTGCCCTCCAGGATGTTAAATCCCTCCAGGAATGGTGATCCCTGGAGGGTGTTTTCCAGGTTTTTCCATGAAGGAATTTTCCCGGTATCCAACCTGAGGTTGTTCCTTGTTCCCTGGGAAAAGGGTTTGATTCCCACCTGGATAAACCCTCCAGAAGGTTCTCCCTGATCCTCCTTTTCTCCAGGATGAGCCTCCCCAGCTGTTCCTGGTGTTCCAGCCCCTTCCCAGCTCTGTTCCCTTCCCGGGACACTCCCCAATCCCTGGGAATTCCAAACTTCTCCTCACCAGTTCCACTCCAGCCATTTTATCCTTAATTTGGGGCAGGAATCCCAACCAGCGGATGATTCCCGACACTTGATTCCCTTTATCCAAAGTGATCTGGACCATGGAATTCACTTCCAGGGGCGAATTCCCGCCCTCACATTCCTCATTTTTCTCACTCATCTCTCCTTTCACCAGATTTCCCAAATCCACGTCGGAGCCGAACGATGGGAATAAACCTGATGGAAAACACAAAACATCGAATCGGGCGGGAATTGCATCCCAAATAACAGGGATACCTCTGGATCTCCCCTAATTCCAGGGCTGGTTTGCAATTCCAGGTGTGATTCCCAAACTGGTCTAACAGGAAGAGTGGGAATGATCCCACTCCTCGTTTCCCAACCTCTCGTTGGCCTCGGAGCTCATCCGGCCTTTCCCAAACCTCTGGAATGGCAGTAGGGAGTTTATTCCCGAATTTTTCCGCCTTGCCTGGGATGAAGCAGCCAAGAGTCCAGGGGTGGATTGGTGATTTTGGGTGGGAACAGAGAGATTCCACCAATTCCTTGCCTTTTCCAAAGGCCTTTCCCAGCGGGATGAAGATCCCGCTCCGTATTCCGGAGCTCAACTAAAACCTCTTCCCTGAGGAAATTCTTCCTCCTGACAGATGGGATTCACCTTTAATTGCAAAGGATCGTGTCTGGAATTTGGGATTTTTCCATAAATCCCCATCGATTTCCATAAATCCCCATTAATTCCACGAGCTGACGCTTTTCTTGGAATTCCAGACCCTGAAGGAAAGGAAACAAATCCCAAATCCCCCCTTAGGATGATCACCAACCTTTCACACCCTCCTTCACCACCGAATCCAACGGGATTTCCCGGAAAATATCCGTCGTTCCTTCCTCTTCCTGAAAGGAGACAAAAATCCCTCAGCGTTGCCGGACATTCCCGGAATACCGAAGGAATTTTTTGAGCACACCCGGAAAACTTCGACGTGACCTCCCGTTTTGGACATTCCTTCTGCTTCTTTTCCGTGTCCAACCACGATGCAGGTGTTGGAAAATTCCCAAAAAACCCATGGATGAAGCAGCTCTTACCGGGCAAACTTTGACCATCCATTGGGATCCTTCCTTATAAACTTCCATGGCAATTCCTTGGGTCAGGATCTCATCCACGTAAAAGCTGACGGCGTCTCCCACCTTCACGGGAATCTCCTCTTCCACATCCAGCTGGGCCTTGTGATTCCCAAAATTTGGAGCAAACTGGACTTTGCTGAAAGGCAGGAAAATCCCACAATTCCTCTTGCACTTGAAGAACTCGGTGCCGTGATAAGATCCGTCGCTTTTCCCGTGGTTTTCCCCCTCTCCCTGCGGATACAACGGGATGTTACTCCCAGAAACACCACGAAGGGGGGTGGAAAAAACCAGGAATTCACAGGGGAAAAAACCCAGGAATTTCCCGCTGCTCCCACCTGTAATTCCACACCAAAAAACACCGGAGTCACCACGGCCAGGCTGGATTTGTAGATACTCCCGATGTACCGGATGATTCCCGGGAAAAACCGTCGCTCCACTTCCACCATCACGGCTTGACCCGGAGCCGCTTCCAAAGCCGCTTCCAAGCTCAGCTTTTCCAAGAAAAAACCCAAGCGTTCCTTGTGGCCGCCCACGGCCAAGAGGAATCCGGCGGCTTCTTCCGGCACCGGCTGGAGCAGCTCGGCGTTGACGGTGACGGTGGAGTTGTCGTCCAACATGACGACCTTCAGGAAGGAAGCGGGAATTCCGGCGTCGGAAAAATTCCGGAGGTAGCTCCGCTCGCTGCAGAAGCACATGTTCCCACCTTGGAAGTATTTGCTTCCGTAGGCGCAGTCGCCCGTCAGGATGTAAAAGCGATTCCCGCTCCGGTTGGGCATCGCGGCTTCCCTGGGGTGGGAGAAAGCGGGAGCGGCGGGAATGAGGAATTCCGGAAGGAATGCGGGTGGGGAGAGGGTTTGGATGTGGGTTTTGCCGGGTTTAAATTGGTGGGAAGTTTGGGAGATGCCAAAAAATCAACTTTTTGCCGGGGTTGAAGGGCCCCGGGGGTGGTTGAGAATTCCATGGAAATTCCATGTGTGTTTTCTAACTATCCCTGTTCCCACTGGGAATCCCATGGGATTGGGATTCTTCCTTCCCTACTAAAGTCTGCCGGGAAGAGGCTGCCCAGGGAATCATGGAATGGGTTGGGAAGGACCTTAAAGATCATCTAATTCCAACCCCTTTCCGGGTTGTTCCAAGCCCCTTCCAACCGGGAATATTTCCAGGGATGGGGCGTCCGCTCCGGCTCAGCCAATTCCAGAGGAGCCTCCTGAAATTCCCTGTTTTCTTTCCTTACTCACAGGAGGGAGGCAAAGGATAAATCCTGCCCGTAAAATTCCTTGGAAAAGGGATTTCCGGTGGGAGATTTGGGGTGTTTGTTTTCTAGGGAAATTCCAAGAGTTGGAATTTAATGACTGGAATTCCAGGAGTTCAATTTAATCTGTAGAATTCCAGGAGTTAAAAAGCTGGGAGTTAAATTCCAGGAATTCAATTCCACTGATAGAATTCCAGGAGTTAAAAAGCTGGGAGTTAAATTCCAGGAATTCAATTCCACTGATAGAATTCCAGGAGTTAAAAAGCTGGGAGTTAAATTCCAGGAATTCAATTCCACTGATAGAATTCCAGGAGTTAAAAAGCTGGGAGTTAAATTCCAGGAATTCAATTCCACTGATAGAATTCCAGGAGTTAAAAAGCTGGGAGTTAAATTCCAGGAATTCAATTCCACTGATAGAATTCCAGGAGTTAAAAAGCTGGGAGTTAAATTCCAGGAATTCAATTCCACTGATAGAATTCCAGGAGTTAAAAAGCTGGGAGTTAAATTCCAGGAATTCAATTCCACTGATAGAATTCCAGGAGTTAAAAAGCTGGGAGTTAAATTCCAGGAATTCAATTCCACTGATAGAATTCCAGGAGTTAAAAAGCTGGGAGTTAAATTCCAGGAATTCAATTCCACTGATAGAATTCCAGGAGTTAAAAAGCTGGGAGTTAAATTCCAGGAATTCAATTCCACTGATAGAATTCCAGGAGTTAAAAAGCTGGGAGTTAAATTCCAGGAATTCAATTCCACTGATAGAATTCCAGGAGTTAAAAAGCTGGGAGTTAAATTCCAGGAATTCAATTCCACTGATAGAATTCCAGGAGTTAAAAAGCTGGGAGTTAAATTCCAGGAATTCAATTCCACTGATAGAATTCCAGGAGTTAAAAAGCTGGGAGTTAAATTCCAGGAATTCAATTCCACTGATAGAATTCCAGGAGTTAAAAAGCTGGGAGTTAAATTCCAGGAATTCAATTCCACTGATAGAATTCCAGGAGTTAAAAAGCTGGGAGTTAAATTCCAGGAATTCAATTCCACTGATAGAATTCCAGGAGTTAAAAAGCTGGGAGTTAAATTCCAGGAATTCAATTCCACTGATAGAATTCCAGGAGTTAAAAAGCTGGGAGTTAAATTCCAGGAATTCAATTCCACTGATAGAATTCCAGGAGTTAAAAAGCTGGGAGTTAAATTCCAGGAATTCAATTCCACTGATAGAATTCCAGGAGTTAAAAAGCTGGGAGTTAAATTCCAGGAATTCAATTCCACTGATAGAATTCCAGGAGTTAAAAAGCTGGGAGTTAAATTCCAGGAATTCAATTCCACTGATAGAATTCCAGGAGTTAAAAAGCTGGGAGTTAAATTCCAGGAATTCAATTCCACTGATAGAATTCCAGGAGTTAAAAAGCTGGGAGTTAAATTCCAGGAATTCAATTCCACTGATAGAATTCCAGGAGTTAAAAAGCTGGGAGTTAAATTCCAGGAATTCAATTCCACTGATAGAATTCCAGGAGTTAAAAAGCTGGGAGTTAAATTCCAGGAATTCAATTCCACTGATAGAATTCCAGGAGTTAAAAAGCTGGGAGTTAAATTCCAGGAATTCAATTCCACTGATAGAATTCCAGGAGTTAAAACTCTGGGAGTTGAATTCCAGGAATTAAATTCAACTCTTGGAATTCCAGTGGTTAAATTCCCTCCCCATCCCCCTTTTTAAAGGTTCCTCACAAAATCAGGACCCAGAAATTCTGTTTCAACACAAATAAAATAAAAATAAAATAAAGCTTAAAAAAAAGAAATTATTTTCCTCCCCCCAAGCCCCAAATAAACTGGTTTTTCCCATGAAATCCCAAAGAAAAAAACAATTTTCCTTATTAAAAACCCCATGAATAAACTGTTTTATTAATCAAAACCCTCAAATAAATAATTTTCCTTCCCAAACCCCCAAGAACAAACTGTTTTATTAATTAAAACTCCAGAAAAAAACCTTTTTCTCATTTAAAACCCCAAGAAATTTAAATAAATAAATTATTTTCACCATCAAACCCCCCAAATAAACAATTTTCCTCAAGAAAACTCAGGAATAAACAATTTCCCTTATCAAAAAATGACCCAAATAAACCATTTTCCTCACAAAAAGCAAAAAAACCCCACTTTTTTTGGCACAAACCCCACAAAACCAAACAATTTTCCTCATAAAAAAAAAGAAAATGAACTATTTTAAACATCAACCCTCCAGAACAAAGTTTTCCTCATCGAAAACCCCCTAAAATTACTTATTTCCCCCAAACAAACCAGTTTCCTCCTAAAAAGCCAAAAGTAACCCCTTTTCTCTGGTGAAAAACCACAAAAATACATGTTTTTCCTCACCAAAAATGAACAAAAAAATCATGTTCCTCATTTAAAAAACCCCACAAAAAATTCCTTTTCTTCACCAACCCCGGCAACAAACTATTTTCCTCCCCCAAACCCCCTCAAATCAACATTTTATCCTTCAAACCTCCTAAAAAACCCCTTATTTTACTCCTTAAACCCTCAGAAAAATCCTTTTCCCTCACAAAAAAACCACCAAAAAACCCCCATTTTCCTCACCAAACCCCACAAAAAAATACTTTCCTCACGAAAACAGCGGGATAAACCCTTTCCCTCCTTAAACCCGCGCGTGAGGCGGGTGTTTATCCCGGAATATTCCCAGTTTTCCCTGGGTTTTGGGAATAAAACGCATCCCAAGTTTTCCCGCCCCCCCCACCTCTCACCGTCCCGCTCCGGCCCCGGCGCTTCCGCGTCCGGGCGCGCGCGCGGGGCGGCAGCCAATGAGAAGCGGCCAAATGGGGCGTGCGGCCAATGGGAGGGAGGGGGCGGGACCAGAAGGGAGGAGGGGGCGTGTCTTGCGTGAGGGGAGGTGGGGGGGTGATCCCATGGATTCGTGTTTTTAAGGATTTCTGTGGATCTGGAGGTGTTCCCGTGGATCCGTGTCGCCATGAATGTGGGTGTCCCCGTGTCCCTGTGGATCTGGGTGTGTTCTCGTGGATCTGTGTCCTTATGGAGCTGTGTGTTTCTGTGGAGCTGTGTGTGTCCCCATGGATCCGTGTGCGCAAGGATTCCTATGGATCTGGGTGTGTTCCCATGGATCTGTGTCTCTATGGATCTGGGTGTGTCCCCATGGGTCCGTGTCCTTATGGATTCCTATGGATCTGGGGGTGTTCCCATGTCCCCATGGATCTGGGTGTGTTCCTATGTCCCTATGGATCTGGGTGTGTTCCTATGTCCCTATGGATCTGGGTGTGTTCCTATGTCCCTATGGATCTGGGTGTGTTCCTATGTCCCTATGGATCTGGGTGTGTTCCTATGTCCCTATGGATCTGGGTGTGTTCCTATGTCCCTATGGATCTGGGTGTGTTCCTATGTCCCTATGGATCTGGGTGTGTTCCTATGTCCCTATGGATCTGGGTGTGTTCCTATGTCCCTATGGATCTGGGTGTGTTCCTATGTCCCTATGGATCTGGGTGTGTTCCTATGTCCCTATGGATCTGGGTGTGTTCCTATGTCCCTATGGATCTGGGTGTGTTCCTATGTCCCTATGGATCTGGGTGTGTTCCTATGTCCCTATGGATCTGGGTGTGTTCCTATGTCCCTATGGATCTGGGTGTGTTCCTATGTCCCTATGGATCTGGGTGTGTTCCTATGTCCCTATGGATCTGGGTGTGTTCCTATGTCCCTATGGATCTGGGTGTGTTCCTATGTCCCTATGGATCTGGGTGTGTTCCTATGTCCCTATGGATCTGGGTGTGTTCCTATGTCCCTATGGATCTGGGTGTGTTCCTATGTCCCTATGGATCTGGGTGTGTTCCTATGTCCCTATGGATCTGGGTGTGTTCCTATGTCCCTATGGATCTGGGTGTGTTCCTATGTCCCTATGGATCTGGGTGTGTTCCTATGTCCCTATGGATCTGGGTGTGTTCCTATGTCCCTATGGATCTGGGTGTGTTCCTATGTCCCTATGGATCTGGGTGTGTTCCTATGTCCCTATGGATCTGGGTGTGTTCCTATGTCCCTATGGATCTGGGTGTGTTCCTATGTCCCTATGGATCTGGGTGTGTTCCTATGTCCCTATGGATCTGGGTGTGTTCCTATGTCCCTATGGATCTGGGTGTGTTCCTATGTCCCTATGGATCTGGGTGTGTTCCTATGTCCCTATGGATCTGGGTGTGTTCCTATGTCCCTATGGATCTGGGTGTGTTCCTATGTCCCTATGGATCTGGGTGTGTTCCTATGTCCCTATGGATCTGGGTGTGTTCCTATGTCCCTATGGATCTGGGTGTGTTCCTATGTCCCTATGGATCTGGGTGTGTTCCTATGTCCCTATGGATCTGGGTGTGTTCCTATGTCCCTATGGATCTGGGTGTGTTCCTATGTCCCTATGGATCTGGGTGTGTTCCTATGTCCCTATGGATCTGGGTGTGTTCCTATGTCCCTATGGATCTGGGTGTGTTCCTATGTCCCTATGGATCTGGGTGTGTTCCTATGTCCCTATGGATCTGGGTGTGTTCCTATGTCCCTATGGATCTGGGTGTGTTCCTATGTCCCTATGGATCTGGGTGTGTTCCTATGTCCCTATGGATCTGGGTGTGTTCCTATGTCCCTATGGATCTGGGTGTGTTCCTATGTCCCTATGGATCTGGGTGTGTTCCTATGTCCCTATGGATCTGGGTGTGTTCCTATGTCCCTATGGATCTGGGTGTGTTCCTATGTCCCTATGGATCTGGGTGTGTTCCTATGTCCCTATGGATCTGGGTGTGTTCCTATGTCCCTATGGATCTGGGTGTGTTCCTATGTCCCTATGGATCTGGGTGTGTTCCTATGTCCCTATGGATCTGGGTGTGTTCCTATGTCCCTATGGATCTGGGTGTGTTCCTATGTCCCTATGGATCTGGGTGTGTTCCTATGTCCCTATGGATCTGGGTGTGTTCCTATGTCCCTATGGATCTGGGTGTGTTCCTATGTCCCTATGGATCTGGGTGTGTTCCTATGTCCCTATGGATCTGGGTGTGTTCCTATGTCCCTATGGATCTGGGTGTGTCCCCAGGTCCCCATGGATCTGGATGTGTCCCCCTGGGTCCGTGTCCTTACGGATTCCTATGGATCTGAGGGTGTTCCCATGAATCCGTGTTCCTATGGATGTGTGTGTCCCCCATGGATCCATGTTTTTAAGGATTTCTATGGATCTGGGGGTGTTCCCATGTCCCCATGGATCTGGGTGTGTCCCCATGGATCCATATCCTTATGGATGCCTATGGATCTGGGTGCGTACCCATGTCCCTATGGATCTGGGTGTTCCCATGGCTCCATGTCCCTATGGATCCGGGTGTTCCCATGGCTCCGTGTCCCTATGGATCTGGGTGTGTCCCCCCATAGTTCCATGTCCCTATGGATCTGGGTGTTCCCATGGCTCCGTGTCCCTATGGATCTGGGTGTGTTCCTATGTCCCTATGGATCCGAGTGTTCCCATGGCTCCATGTCCCTATGGATCTGGGTGTGTTCCCATGGATCCATGTCCCTATGGATCTGGGTGTGTCCCCATGGATCTGGGTGTGTCCCCATGTCCCTATGGATCTGGGTGTGTTCCCATGGATCCATGTCCCTATGGATCTGGGTGTGTCCCTGTGGATCTGAATGTGTCCCTGTGGATCTGGGTGTGTCCCCATGGATCTGGGTGTGTCCCCATGTCCCTATGAATCTCGGTGATCCCATGGCTCCATGTCCCCACAGATCTGGATGTGTCCCTATGGATCTAGGTGTGTCCCCATGGATCTGGGTGATCCCATAGCTCCATGTCTCTGTGGATCTGGGTGTGTCCCCTCATGGCTCTGTGTCCCTATGGATCTGGGTGTGTCCCCATGGCCCCATGGATCTGGGTGTGTCCCCTTGGATTTGAGTGTGTCCCCATGGCCCCATGGATCTGGGTGTGTCCCCTTGGATTTGAGTGTGTCCCCATGGCCCCATGGATCTGGGTGTGTCCCCTTGGATTTGAGTGTGTCCCCATGGCCCCATGGATCTGGGTGTGTCCCCTTGGATTTGAGTGTGTCCCCATGGCCCCATGGATCTGGGTGTGTCCCCTTGGATTTGAGTGTGTCCCCATGGCCCCATGGATCTGGGTGTGTCCCCTTGGATTTGAGTGTGTCCCCATGGCCCCATGGATCTGGATGTGTCCCCATGTCCCCGGGTGTGTCCCCATGTCCCCATGGGTCTG
>WEIV01016311.1:38068-51864 GCA_013390005.1 Calyptomena viridis | reverse complement strand
GTGTTGTTTCCTTCCTAATTACTCTTTCCAGTAAGTTAACTTTAGGTGTGTGTCAGGTGTAGTGTTAAGATAGTGTTGTTACAGGTGCCAGGTTTTGTTCTAGATAAAAGCAGTTACCTCAGCTGGAGCTGGTAAATATTCAGTGAAACTAAATACACACACACATATATATATTCCTAAAAATGTTATATTTTAGGTCAGTTGACCTTGTTTTCCTTGTCTTTCCCTGCAAATGCCATTATATTTTCTGTGTTCAGAATAAATTGCATATTAACCTTCCCAAAGATTAATAGATCTTTTAAGGCAACTTCTCTCAGCCTGCTGAAGTTGTGTTAACTGATGTGAGGTGTAGTTAACTGATGGGTAGAAGTGGCATGTTAGTTGTCAGATATCTTCTTGATTACAGGATATAGAAATTGAAGCTAGAGATGAAAGTTTGATTGACATTCTATTTTTATTTTAATAAGTATNGGAATAGCTGCTTTGGTAAGGTTCATGCTAGCCTTTGAGGGAGATCTTGAGAACTGGAAGGCAGCTTGAAAGGAGGCTTTCAGGAGATTTTGGTTTTAAGTACTTAAAGGTCAGGACCATCAAACAGCAGCTGTTCAGAAATTACTAGGTTTTGATCTCGTTCCAGTGCCTGTATAGACATCGTCAATGCATAATTGTGAAGAATCTGCTATTTCTAGCAGTTTATTTGCACTTTAAAAAATATTTAAATCTGGGGAAGCTTAATATTCCCCAGCTAAATTCAGTCAGGTTGAGAGATTTCCTTCCTTGCAAATACAGTGTTAAAACATTTCTTGTTGTGCAGAACTTTCCATTTCTTCCTTAAGCAAATCAGGAAGGAACATTACTTGTCTTTGTTAGCTTCTCTGCATTTCTGTGAACGGGTGTAGTGTTTCTAATAATAGCACTTTTTTTCTTTTGAATATTTATCTTCCCTTATTACAATATCTTCTGTGTGGTTGCCTTCATGAGGGCTCCACTATGTTGGAGTATAGGACTGGTCAAGCCCTCTTCCCTGTTTTTCCACAGCGAAAAGTATCTGTCCTACCTCAGATGTCCTTTTCAGGCATTATCCACTCCAAGCTTCCTCAGTTCTTACTCCTATCTAGAGAAAATGTATTTCTACCAACTTTCTACCACATGATTTTCATGTGGAAACAATTGGCAGCAAAGTGCAGAACATACGAAGTACACGTGATGCAGTGAATTAGACAATTAAAAGAGGTTACATGGCCACTGTGTGCTGATCTTTGAGTTGCCCTTGTCATACTACCTGCCTGCTTTAACCTTTATTGTGAAATTCAAGGTAACATCAAGGTTCTGTGGTATGAGAAGCAAAGCTTTTAGAGATTTGTAATCCTCCGTGCAACACAGGGCAGTTATTCTGCTTTCTGGCACAAGAAATTATGTATTCTCTTAAGAGCATCCATATTTCAAGGTAGCCCAACTGTGCCGAATCTTTCAAGTAAAAAGAGACAGAGGCAACTACTGAGCAGCAGTTACTGGTAGCAATTCTTTCTTCCCTGCTTCTGTTATTCTTGGGTGCCGAAAAAAGATGTTCTTTTCTATCCTGCCCTTTCTTTCATGTGGAATTCCTGCATTTTCCAAACCATGAGGTCTCCCTCTCATGCAGAGAGTGGAGCCTATCAAATGGAATGGTGAACATGGTCAGGAGTTTTTTTCTTTTTTTGTTTGTTTGGTTGGTTTTGGTTTGGTGGGGTTTTTTGGTGGTGTTTTTTTTTTTGTTTGCAGTGGGTTGTTTGTTTGTTTCCTTTTTTGTTTGGTTTTGGTATTTTTACTTGTTTTTTCTTTGGTTATTTTTTGTATTGATGCTGTGTAGCAAGTCTAAATGCTTTTCTGATCAGAGATGCTGAATCAATGGGTGAATGACTTCAATACAAAACCCCCAGATGTTTGACTGGAGAATCAGAAATTAGACAGGCAAGTTCTTATGCATGAGGCTACGGAAAGATTTTGACTTCAAAGTAGAAGAGGACGCTAACTGCAGTTTGTCGAAGCTTTTGCCAATTGTGTCTTAACTCTTTACGTACTAAAATATTTAGTTTCTACAGTTTTAGTATATTATAGATGCAGTACTAAAGCCAGGATGATTACACCTCTTTTTATATCTAGTTTATCAGTGATTGTTGTTGTAAAAAGCTTTGTGTTGATAAAGCAATTGAACCAGTAGCATTAAGTGAAAGTAAATCATACAGACCTGAGGACTTTGAGCAGTTTCTTACCTTTTTTACCTTCATTCATATGAATGAGATACTCTGTGACTGGTGAGATTTCTTCTTGCACTTTAAGATAATTTTTTATAATGAGCATGCATTTGTTTTCGTAAACTGCACCACCTAGTGGTGAACGGACTTTTGGTGAAAAGGATTATTTTAATTTATGGATTTACTCTTTAAACATAACAATAATTCCTTTCTTCATGTTCTTGACTTTCTTTTTAGTCTAAGTAAATGCTGCTGTCCCTTAATTATATTTCTAGTAGTTCATCCTAGGTTAGACACTAAATTAGAAGCCTGTGTTTATACATGTAGTGTTTTCATCAGGGTAGACTTTGTCAATATTACTTTGATAATATTTCTGTAAATTATTTTTAAATTACTGTTGTATGTTGTGTTTTTACAGCTCCTGTGCCTATGCCATTAGAGATTCTTTTTATCACTCACTCCTGCTCATCAATGCATGCTAAAATTTACCCTTTTCTTCCCTTTTCTTTGCAGCCTCACTTCTGATCAGACTCTTACACGTCAGGGTCCCAATCCTCCTTTTCCTGAAAACTATCACACTTTGCCAAAGAATACCAGGCAGCCTTCAGGGAGCTCACCACCAACAAACCGCAATTTGCCGAGTGACTACAAATATGCACAAGATCGTGTCAGCCACTTGAAGATGTCCCAGGAGGAAAGGAAAGCAAATAAGGATGGAACTGTTTGGCAGCTGTATGAGTGGCAGCAGAGACAGCAATTTAAACACGGCAGCCCCACTGCCCCACTTTATGTAGGTTCTTCAGACTTTATTGATCGTGGTAAGTCAAAAAGTTCATTAGATGTTCCACGATCAATATCTGTTCCACCCTCTCCGTCTGATATTCCTCCACCTGGACCTCCAAAAAACTTTCTCCCAAGGAGACCACATACTCCTGCAGAAAGGCTTACAGTTAAACCTTCTGATGAGAGACAGACTGTAGATGTTCCTTTTGCTGGATCACCCAGGAAGATACGAAATCATGCTGTAAAGGTTTGTATACATATAAGTGATTTCAAACTATTCTATGTGCGGTGTCACGCATGGATAATGTCTTTAGTCATGTTTCATTGCATCCTTGCATCCTTCCTTTCATTTCAGATTTATTAATTTTTGTTGGTTACAAAAGGAAAATTGGTGGCACATCACATTGGTTTGGAATATTTTTATTAAAAAACTCAAAGGCGTATGTTTACATGTATAAAATATACAAATGGTACTATTTTAATATCTTGAGTAGGGAGGCAAGAATATAAAACTCAACAGGATGAGCTCTTTAATTATTTATTTGTGCTTATAGCTTTAAGTGTTTGCCATGCCTGCTTACTCTACATTTGCTATTATAGTTAGTCTTTCAACTGGATCAGTTTTTAGTTATGGCAAGAAATAGAGTTATTTTTCATATGCTTGCTTGTTTAGGTCGATTGCAGACTCTTTATCATTGGGTTAACCAGAATCAAAAAGTGTTGGTCTGAAACTTCAACCTTCTGCATAATTTCAGAGTGGGCTTTTTAGTAGGGAATGTTGTCCAGAGGTGACAGAGGTTTCTCTATTCAGTACTTCACAGGGCTCTCCTTGCCTAAGGAATTTGGGGGAATTCATGTTTGAATCAATGAAGGATTGATTTGTCTTGGTAGCTCTTACACTGGAATAATTGGTAATGAAAGCCTCTATATTCACCTAATTCTTTGATCTCAACCTTGGACACTGATGGGGAAAGTACTTGCAAAGAGAGACACTTGTAAATTCAGATACCCAGTGTGGGTTCAGGACCATGACTTCAGGCTGCAGCTTCGTGCACAGTTTAGGTTTTTTCCCGTGTATATTCAGTGTAGCTGTCAGATGTCTTTCAGCATTTATAGATTTATAATATTCTGTCAGAGGATGGAGTAGTCTAGTGATGTGCAGCACTGGAAATTAATATTTTTTGAACTCCTGGTTATATTCTACCACACATTAGTTTCCCCATGTGTAAGTAGAAGGAGCATTACATCCCTTATGAAGGCATGTACAACAGTCTTTTCCCTTGCTGTGCAACGTTGCTGCAGAAATTTTACTCATAAAATAGAGCTCTTTTTATGGCATCGTGGACTTACCCATATAGAGAAACACAGTTTTCCTCATAATTAAAACTTTTCTGTGGAACTTACGTAAAAGTTCCTAGAGAAAGAGGCTTGTGTTTTTATATGTAAGTACACAGCATCATTTTACATTTAAGTGTGTACGTCTGCGGAAATTTGTGATGCTTCACACTCCCTGTAAGACTTTATTAGATTCCATCCAGTTATGCTTAAAAAAAAAAGGGGAAAAAAAAGGCAAAACAAAACAGCATTTAGTGAAATTCAGAGACAGGAATAAAAATAAATTTTGAGACATTTAGTCTGCCTTGCAGAAAGCCGTAAAAATTTGGCTTCGGGAGAAAAAGAATGGATGTGCAGTAGGTTTTCATATTATAAGGATAAAGGGGCAGATCAAATACGATTATTAAAAAACCCCTTGCTATTAATGAAAGCCTTTGCCACAAGGTGTCAGTCATGGCAGTAGCTTAGTGTTCTCTGGCCAAAAGAGAGCATTCAGAGTTGTTAAGGTGTGGAGTACAAGCCTGTGGTCAGAGGGCATAAGCCAGCCAGCCTTTTTCTGGGAAAATTAAATGGGGGGGGGGGAATTTAGAAGATATTTTTTCTTTGCTGGAAGCCACTTTGCATGTTCTCCTGAAGCATCTAGTACTGCCAGAGTCCACTGCTCTGCCCAGCATCACAGGTGCTAAATTTGCATTTGTTCATTCATAACTTTTACTTCATCATCGAAGGATTAGGCTGGCCCCACGAATGTTACGCTGATCTAAGCACCCTGGGAACTCAAATAGAAAATCTGTGGCAGAGGTACATACTGAATTTTTCCTGAGGTGCAACATACCTGTCACTTGACACAATCCTTATGGTTCTGGCTCTGGCTTCTTACAGAGCTCAGCCCACCTTGACCGACGCTCTATGCCTGCCATGGGCTACATGACACACACCGTGAGTGCGCCCAGTTTGCACGGCAAGTCGGTAAGTGCAGAGCACAGTTACCTTTCCTTTTGTGTCCTCACGGTATTGTGGTTAAGTTTTAAAATCCTGCTGAGTACTCTTTAATCTTAACTTTATTAGTTAAACCATAAATAACTCGAATGAGAACTTAATCTTAACCGGCTCCCAGTAAAGCCTGTAGGAATTTTGCTGTTACCTGCAACACGAACAGGGGTGAGCTGTCTGTTATTACAGGGTTCAACTTTTATTATGTTTATTTGACCAAATGCAGAGTTAATTAAATAATTGCTTAATCATGTCAAGTTACTGCTTTCTGGGCACTGAGGTGAAAAATGTAATTATAGTTACTCTCCCTGAAGACTGCTAATTTCCTCTTTACAATGTGTCTAAATACCTGCAGCCCGAAGAGCTAACATTGCTTCTCATTCGATTAAGGAGACATCAGGCTAAGTTGGCTAGTATAAGAAATTACACAATCGCACAATTACTGCAGCACTTGCCAACTAATTCCACCTATCAGGTCAGCTGCTGCGTGGCTCATCTGTGCCGTATGACATTTTGTGACTCTGCAAATGCTTCATTAGTGGCATGCTTGAGTCTGTGCTTTCTTGCCTATTCTTTGGTATTCTGCAGTTCCCAGGTCGTTTGCAGTTTTTCTTTGCTTACTGTATTCGCTATAAAAGATGAGCGTTTTAAGTTATACGGCACCAGTGCATTATGTTTCAAAGTGTTATGTCTACTTCCTTTTTGTACTATTTCTGAAAATGCTGCATCTTCAGAAATGTGGGTTAAAATACTAAATAAGTTCATTCTAAAGCAAATCCATTTCTTTGTGCTGCTTTCATGATGGGATTGGCTCCCTGTGCCATATGCTGCATCACCTGCAAATCGAAATGCATCAGCCAGTTTGTACATTCATATGAGCTTGTTACTGTGTCAGTTCTGCAGGTGAACATTGGTTCATAAAAGCTCAGGGGCGTCTTGGATCATCAACAGTGCTCTTGATTGCACTGGTGTTATGAAACTTGTTAATGTGAGATTAAACAGAAATGTACTTATGGAGCTCTCTGGTTTCTATTAGACCCTCAAAAATGGAGCCACCTGGGAATAAAATGTGGTGACTCTTCTTGGAATTGGTGAAGGCTTTGGCTCAAAGCTAAAGGAATATTTTTGAATTTGAAAAATTTTCATTTCCTGACTCACCTCACCTACAGAACAATTGCACTAAGATGGGCGATAATAACAGGGATTTCTCCAAAAATGGGCAGACTTTCTAGTCAAGTCCTCAGCCAGTCTTACAAGCTGATCGGAGAGGAATTGTAAGTGAGCACCTCTAAAGAAGTACAAATGTGATCTCTTGATTTTATGGAATAAAGGGATTTTCTTTTTTTTTTTTTAAATTATACATTATCATTGGCTCAAAACTTTAGAAAAGCCATAGTTGTGTTTTTCTTTCATTCTGAAGTTTGATGTACCCTTTTTGGAAAGAGGAGAAATAACTTTGATATGACTTGGGTGCATGCTTTTCTTTAAGTGACTATAATGAAGATGTTGCTAAGTTAGTGAAACTATAAAATTAAGCTGATAGCAATTACAGGTGAGCCAATGAAAAATAAGGATCAAGGTGAATGCTGTTGCTTAAAAGCTAAATGGATTCTCTAATCATNAATTGTAAGTGAGCACCTCTAAAGAAGTACAAATGTGATCTCTTGATTTTATGGAATAAAGGGATTTTCTTTTTTTTTTTTTAAATTATACATTATCATTGGCTCAAAACTTTAGAAAAGCCATAGTTGTGTTTTTCTTTCATTCTGAAGTTTGATGCACCCTTTTTGGAAAGAGGAGAAATAACTTTGATATGACTTGGGTGCATGCTTTTCTTTAAGTGACTATAATGAAGATGTTGCTAAGTTAGTGAAACTATAAAATTAAGCTGATAGCAATTAAAGGTGAGCCAGTGAAAAATAAGGATCAAGTTGAATGCTGTTGCTTAAAAGATAAATGGATTCTCTAATCTTATAATATCTTTTTCAGTATTTTATTCACAAAACTTATTTCATAGTTTCCCTGAATAAAGAAATTCATAACTTAAAATGTGTATGAATTCTGATCAAAAGCATTCTAGTGATTTTTTCTATGATGGCTTCTAGTTACATCTGACATTGTTAGGTACAAGTCTTCTCCCAAATACATGTATTGTGCTGGAGGACACCACCATAACTTTTTCAGTGAAGGAATAGTCAGTAGAAATTAGNATAAAATTAAGCTGATAGCAATTAAAGGTGAGCCAGTGAAAAATAAGGATCAAGTTGAATGCTGTTGCTTAAAAGATAAATGGATTCTCTAATCTTATAATATCTTTTTCAGTATTTTATTCACAAAACTTATTTCATAGTTTCCCTGAATAAAGAAATTCATAACTTAAAATGTGTATGAATTCTGATCAAAAGCATTCTAGTGATTTTTTCTATGATGGCTTCTAGTTACATCTGACATTGTTAGGTACAAGTCTTCTCCCAAATACATGTATTGTGCTGGAGGACACCACCATAACTTTTTCAGTGAAGGAATAGTCAGTAGAAATTAGTCTTGAAAAAATAGCTTTTGAAAATATATTGTTTCAGATAGTTCTGTGTCTCATTAGAGGTGGAAAGCAAAAATCTGTATGTTTGGAGGGTGGGTATGAGACAGTAATATTCTTGCAAAATATTTTGCCCATTTTTCAGCTGTTAAAAGCAATCTGCTGGTGGAACAAATGTGCTTTTTTATGTACTTCCTACTCTGTTATTTTGTTTCCTTTTCATCTGTTTTCTTATATATAACCAATCCAAGTGTTTTGAAATTGATTCAAACATTCAAATACATTGCATTGTTTTTTATGTACTTACCTGAAGGCTGATGACACTTACATCCAATTGAAAAAGGATCTGGAGTATTTGGATCTAAAGGTAAGATTTTACAGGAGTATGTTGTCTTTTCTGTATCATCTTTGTACCTTCAGGTTTTCAAGTCACTTACTAGTCAGAGACAGAAACTGTGTCTTTTGCCTCCCTGTTGTGCTTAGAATATTGAGTGTCTTTTCAGTAGTGATTATACAATTGAAATGCAAACTCAGGAAATGTAGTTGGTTTAGTTTGTAGTAAGAACTTGTGTTATTGGTACTACAGATGAATGATATGTGGGTTTAGGGAAATCAGATTAAAAAACAGATTAAAAATGTTTCTCTGAAGTCAACACCTTAATTAACCTAACCTAATTTTGGCCTAAAATACATGTTTATTTAATCCATTTTTTTTCTGTATATATTCCTGAGCTGGCTTTTTCCTTGTTTTTTATGATATGCTGTATTTGTAATGCCTTGTGCTCTTGTGAAAATGTAATGATTAATTAGTGCCTGTTGTTGTTTTCATATTATTACAACTAAGGAATTTCAAATGCATTCATTCATCTGTTCATCCATAGATATAATCTGACCAAGTATTGTTATGAGGTATTTTTTTAAAGAAAAAGAGTTAAATATGATATTGAGCATCATATCATCTGTATAAACTAAATTACTTATGCATCTGGTGCACTTGATTGTTGGCAGTTTGAAAGCAAATCTAGACTTCTTAATACCAGGACTTGAAGGAAAAAAAATCCACCAAAAAGGTATAATCATTTTGCTTAGCAAAGCATCTGCCACTTTCTATGGTGTGTAGGATGCTTCACCATATATATCATGTGTTGTTCCTGAAAATCAGGATGGAGAAAAATTTGACACCTTATTCTTCACACTGTTTGCATGTACATAGTTGATGCCATGAGTTATTGCATATGTGCAGCTAATGAGCTGACTGCACCTATGAGGATGCATATTTCTATTTTTTATGATAATTTAATATATAACCAAATATATTAATGGAAAAGATTAGTAATAGATATTGTACATATATATAGTGTCATATATATATGTAAAGACTTAATATTTATCATATAATAGAGATGGTATATATAGTCTAAATCAAATATGTAAACTGTTGGAATCATTAATATACAAATTTAAAGTTGGTTGGGCACATTTCATTTCAGGCGTTGTCCTTGGTTTATTCATGGCTTTGATAAGTGTAACTGCATCCCAAGCTGTTAGCTGAACTTTATGACAAATTACAATTTAAAAAGTCCTACAAGTTGAGAAATGATTAATAAATACAGTGTTTTTTCCATTATAAAACAACAATTTTTGCAGGTCAAGCCTCTGAAAATATGATATGCTTAGCAAAATTATTAGGAGGGGTTTTTAACTTTTTAGCAGATTCTGTGGAGATTAATTTGTTGCAGCCTGAGACATGAAGAGCTGTTTGGTCTCACAGGATCTCGCCTTGTGCTTTCCTGCAGCCTGAGTAGTATCTAATGAAAGCAGCCAGAAAGAGAAATGTATGTGGCACCTGATCTTTCTGTGAAAAGAAACTTAATGCTAACATTGGTTCCCTTTTGAAAATCTTGACAATGAAAATGTCAAGTGTGTTTCCATAGGAATGATGTAATTTTTCAAAATGGACATTTCTTAATAATCTCCTTTCAGTGGTGGTCTGGAAATGTAAAAATTCAGGTCAGGTTGCTGAGAGATTAAAGAGACCATGTGACACTTAAGAAGGTGTCTTTGTGTTGGTTGCCAGTAGATGCAGGAATGCTTTGATTTGTGCTATGAGTTAAAAAGAAGAGTGCACTGCATGAAACAAAAAAAAGATATATTTTTTTAGTAATGGTGGAATATGGCAAATTCACAGTTATTGTATGTGATACCATCCATTTAAGACGTGGAAGGCTTGGATAGAAAGCCTATTAGTTCAAGTCTCTCTTTTGGTTTCACTGGGCTTAATTCACTCTGATTAATCAATTTCAAATAAGACTGAAGATTTTGGAACTGGAGTTAAACTTTTTACTTTTCACTAAATCCTTTATTTCTGAAGATCTCTCTTCTTAGAGGTTTCGAAATACAACTTTTCAACATGGAATTGTGATTAAGCAATTAACTGCATAATGCTTGCCATAGTATTAAAACTTATTATAGCAACTGGTTACGCAACATTTAGTGATTTGTCAATGCTCGTGTGTTTGCGAGCCTATTTCTTAGTATTTAAGAGTTTTAAAATACTATGTAAGAAAAATCTTTTGTGTTAATACCAAGATACTTTTCAACATTATAGTGTATTGTCATGACATAAATATAAATTAAATAAAAATGCTTTAGGCTAGATACTAATCCGTTTCAGTAGTTTTCCCTTACATGCAAGCTAGTTCTGACATGAAAAAAAAAAAATGTGTTTGCTCACACTATGAGGAGAAATTATTGATCATTTTGAATGTGCCAAATGCCATGCATTGTGGAGGTTTCCTTTAACAATACTGTCCTTAGATTATGAACCTTTTTTCCCCCAAAATTGTTGCAATGACTGTATTCTTCTTTAACGCATGAAAGAGAGGCATGTGGAACATGAAAGAAATGGTATATTTATATGCTGTGGCATAACTATGCCTCTTTTGCAAACAGATTTCCACAGCTGTATTTCTACAGTTGGGTTTTTAAAATACAGACCCTGCATTAGAAAAGGAGAAAGGAAGAGCAAAAAAGGAAAGAAAAACTCGATTTCCCCCCAAGCTTCCAAGATGACTTTACAAACAAAGTGAAACACAAGTGGTGAATCAAGCTTCCCTTTTCATGGCTTTGAAATGAAGTTGAGGCAGGCGACAGGACGGATGGGCAGCCTTACGTCAGAACTTTACAAACATTCTCTAGCAGGTTATACAAAATATGAATGAGGAAATCTAGGAAAATTTGTGTCACTAGGTATAAATTGTGCAACCACTTGAAGCCAATCTGGAGCCCTCCCAGTGATCCTCCTTCATTCTTCTGCAGTCAGGCTGTAATGTCTGAAGCTGTTTAGTTTCTACTGCTGTCGAAAGAGGTTTCTGGTGCAAGCTTCTGTCACTTAGATAATGAAGGTTACAGTGCATGGCAGGTATTTGTTATGAGAGGGAGGGTAAGTGTGATTGAAATAACATTTTTCTCCGAGGTTTTAACTGGATTGCTCAAACTATCAGTACAGAGTTCTTGGTGCAAGTGTCACTGCGTATTATGTGACAGAAAATACCGTGGTGTAATTCCCAACACTCTTGAAACTGTGACTGGACAAGACCGAGCCAGTCCTGTTTTGTGTTGTGTGTTTGTATGTGTGTTTTGAAAAAGTAAAAAGTCTTATTGTTGTATGAAGAATCTGCCTAGGATATGAGACGATAGGTAGGTATAAAGTTGTATCTTCCATCATGGCAGATTGTGTAGACCATAAACCTCGAGGATCGGTGTGACACAAGAGCATGTGATTACTGCTGCTCATGGAGTTTTGAGTTGTGAGGTTTGGGGGTTTAAATCTTGACATCTGTAACAAGCTATTACTAAACTTTTGTTTGAAACAGATAGAAAATAATGGACCTCTGATCAACATGATATACAAAGTGCTAAAGAACTCAGCACAAGGGTTACTATCCAGTATACATGTAAGACTGCTTGCATCTGAAATGCGTTCATCCCATTGCTTTTTAAAGTAGCAGTCAGTGTTCTGGCTTTTACAGGTGTCTTATGGTAAACAATGCTTTCTGTAAGATTTTTTTTTCTTTCCTTTTTTTTCTTTATTTTTTTTTCCATTTTGGAGTCTGTTTGCAAAATTATGGCTGACTTCAGTGTTTGGTTTAATTTTGTTATATTTTGAAAATGATTGTGTCAAATAATGACTTCTGTGTGAAATTTTGAAAATGTGAAAGCATGCTAAATCTTCATTATGTTCTCATGTTCACTGCTTGATAATTAACAAATCCCTTACAGTTCTGATTATGTAATTTATAGTATCCCCAAAATCTGTAGACTTGTTTTTATGTTAATTCCATTGTTTTGAAAAAGGCTTTTGCATTATTTTGGCTTGCAGGTAATTAAATATGCAAAATTATTACTTTGATATGCTAGTATTTTATGTCTATATTTAATTAATTGTTACTATTATATATATGATGTAGCATTTAAAGAATTCCATTAATACCTTTGAAAGAAAGGATTTTTTTCTATAAAACACATCATTGTTGCAAAAGAAAATATCATAAAATTGGAAGTTTTGAGAGACAATAAATACTTTGGATTTTGGTGGTGGGGAAGTAATATTTCACCACAAAAAGGTACATGGTAAATCTTTAATGGAGTCTGCCATTAGAGGAGAACAGTAAACATAAATGATGACCAGACTCTTCTGTTTTAAACCTGCTTTGTTATTTGAAAACACGATGTGTAGATGGCTAACTTCATAAAACATGTTAAATGACAAACTGAGATTATACCAAAGACTTATCTACACTAAGAGTAAAGTTTAATTACTTTTAAAAAGCTAACATGATTCTGTAGGTGAGTTTTAGGTTAATAAGTAAACTATGTAGATTAAAGTCCTGGAGATTGCCAGTCAGTCAGTAAAAAAGCAAACTGCCTCTTCTATCCCTCCTACCCCGTCAAAAAAGCCAACAACTTCTGCTCTTATATTAAAACCTCTTATATTATTGAAGACAATATTTAGGTGAATTTTCCTCATAAGATCTTGACTGTATATGAATAGGAATATGCTGTATGTGGTACTACTAAACGCCAGGTGTTTCTTTGGTAAGGTAGCATTTGCTTAAATGAATCTTTAAAAATAATCTAACCTGGTAATATTAAAACATTAGATTTTCGGGCTTTCAAAAATGTGTGAATAATGAGCTGTATTATATTGTTGTTTTCTTAACCTCTTGTATTCATAAAAAGTGTCCCATTTAGACAGTGGGAATAATAAACATTTCTACAGAGATAGACGCCTTCAGTTTAAGGTTGCTGTGAAGATTGAAACTATAATATAATATTGTTTCTGTACCGATTTAAACACGTGTTGTGTGAGAAGATGATATTCTCCCCAGAAATGGAATATGAAACCAGTGATTTATGGAAAGAGAGATTTGGTATATTATAAATACATCAAAATAGATTAATTACATATAATTCCACTGTAGCATTTTTATAGCAGTCTGTAATAAAATTTACCCTGCGCTGAAGAAGATACTGTCCTTTGTAGAATGAAATACTTGCTCAAAGTTGTGTTTCTAGTCATTAATGAATGCTGCTATTCTTGCAACCTTGCATTTAAAGGAACTATTCAAGTTCTTTGGCTTCAAGAAAGCTATTATAGCTGAACTGTTAAAACTACTAGATTTTGCAGGAAAAGGACCTCTGTAACCATAGACAGGGGGGATTATGCTGCTTTGTACAGAATTCTAAACTACTGTTGTTATGGTTTGACTCTGGCTAAAAGCCGAGAGCCCACACATAGATCTAGAATTTCTCAGAGAAGGGGGAAAAAAAACCCCTCGACTTCTGTGATAAGGATTACAAGCAACTGTTTATTAACTACTTCACACAAGCAAAACAGGCTCTAACTTAGAATG
>WEIV01016311.1:23854-37875 GCA_013390005.1 Calyptomena viridis | reverse complement strand
CTTTCTCTTAAGCTGCCATGATGTTCTGCCTGGCTATTTTTTTTTCTCCTTCTTAAATATGTTATCACAGAGGTGTTAGCAGTCGACCTTGAGCTAGCTTAGAGCAGAGAAAAACTTCAGCAGCTTCTTAAAGAAGCCTCTCTCCTAGCCCCCCCAGCTAATAAAAAACTCTGGCTACTTAAAACCACAGCAACTGTAGGTGTTAAATAGCCCAATACAACTAGTAATCATTCTGTTAACATTTTTCAAAAACTAAAGACTAATTTGAAAACGCTTGCACTCCAGATTTTATTAATTTTTGTTAGTAACTGTGAATATTGAACAAAACTTTTCATTGCTGAAGCGTAATTAGGTTTTAGTTTGCATTTAGTTTACATTTTTACAACCTGTTCCTTTTAGGTAACAGGACGTGACACATTAAAAGAAAGAAGTACAAAACCTGTCAAGATTGCAGAAAGTGATATTGATGTAAGTATCAAAAACCACTTCAGCACCTCTTGCATTGATTTGGCTGTTTCTGTTGTGCAGTTACATATTCATTATTGCACTCTTTGGGGTAAAATATTACGAGTGGATACTTTTCCGTTTCATTTTTAAAATCTAACATTATGTATGTGTATGATTTAATTTCTAGGTGAAGCTAAGCATTTTCTGTGAGCAGGACAGAATTCTGCAGGATTTGGAGGACAAAATAAGAGCCCTTAAGGAAAATAAAGTAAGTAGATTAAAAAACAGCTTAGTAAAATGAAACAACAGCTTTAATTTAATCGTAACATATGAAATTGCAAACAAAAATTGAATTACTGGATGTTTCCTGCACTGTAGTAGTTTTCTTTGAACATATCTATAAACTTCTGTGAGAAAAGGAAGTGGGTTTTATGTTAGGATTGATTACCAGTTATTAGAAAACATGTTTTTGAAAGTGAATGTTTTAAACCTCTGCTTCACTGCCTTGAGCTATAGCTGTCAATAAATTGGACTGGTTCAGAAAAAAATCTATTCTAAAATGAAAGTACTGTTCAGATGGATCCTTCAGAGGAGCTACTGTGCAAAAATGATTCCGTGTTATTTACTCCTAACTGAATGAATCAGGCCTGCCTCATGTTTCAGACAGTATTTTAATCCCTGACATGGCTAATTCAACTACAGCAGTGAATGAGAACCTGTCTTAAACAAACAGCTCATGCTGGACTGTGGTAGGCCTGTCACAGTTCTAGACTGATTAAGGGAATTTTTCTGGAACTATAAATTATGGTTTGGTACAGAGTGTAAATAGAAAATTTCCCTTCTTAGAGCTTTGCGTTTTCCACAGTTTTGGCTCCTTAATGGAAAGAATTACTAGAAAGAATCAGATAATTTTTGTTATAATTGGTGACTAAGGAACTTGTACTTTTTTGTTTACATCCCAGTCTCCATAACAGGAGGCCAATCCTAACCTCTCTTGGCTTATAGGGAAACTTGGGGCTGGGAAAACACTTTTCATATTACTACAGATAAATGCATAAAATTCCATGTAAATATTGGAAACTTACTGCCATCTTCTTCTTTGCCAGGATCAGCTGGAGTCTGTTTTGGAGGTTTTACACAGGCAGATGGATCAGTACAAAGACCAGCCACAACATGCAGAAAAAATATCTTACCAGCAGAGACTTTTGCAAGAGGATCTTATACATATTCGGGCTGAAATATCCAAAGTTTCAACGGTATGTGTTTTTGGTTGCTTTGAGAAAACCATATTAAAATACGAGTCAGAGTAATTGTATCGTTCATTGGATGGGGCGAGTTAAGTCCTGTTCTGAACAGTTTTGCTGAAGATACAGGATGCTAAACCAGATAAAAAAATCTCCCCAGCTTTATTTTTCAATGTTCCCTCTCCCCTGCAGAAAAAGAAGACTCAAAAAACTTTTTTGTATCTTTTTATTTTATGTGTGAGCTTACATTACAAATCTTTCAACTAGTCCTTTGAAAAATATAAAGGCGATTCCATGGTATTTTACCAGGACAAAAGGAATTGGGAAAGTCTGTTTATATTTTAGTCAAAATTCACTGTTGATGTTATGACTTAATAAAATTAAGATGTAATTTAATGTTGCAGTTTATTAATAAAATTATTTCTAAGAATTGGCTGTGAAAGAGTATATTAAACTTGGGTGTTGTGTATTTGCTCTATTATTCTACATCTTAATGAATATGGGACTAGCTCTTTGTAAGATTGTTTCTAGAATTGCATGAACACCTTTCCTATAGTAAGATCTGATCTTTAAAATGCCAGTATTATTTAAATGTGTAGATGCAGTGGTTTGTGCCTGTGGAAAGTGTATGACTTTCACATAGCATTTAAAAGGTAATTGTGGGTATAAATAGCAAGTCATTGTAATAAGGACTGTGCTGGTCCTGTCCAAGGCACCTTCTAGTCCAGGGTTCTGCCTTCAGCAGTGGGCATAAACAGATGTTTAGGGAAGAGTGAGGATAGGAGAGATGGGGGTAGTGTTTCTTCTCATAACCAACCCAGCTTCTGTTTTCTGCTTGGAAAATTCCCAAGACTGGTTTTTTTTTTGGATATTTGTTAGTAATTTTGAGTAGATCTCATTTCCAAGAAACCTGTATAGTCCCCTTTTAAATTCTGTTAACCTTCTGCATCCAAAACGTAATTTGGCAAGGTATTGCACAGATCTTTTCCCCACTGTGTGGACAACCTCTTCTTTATTTGTTTTGAACCTGACTTGTACATGTTTACTGTGATAGACCTTTATTCTTCTATGAGAAAAGATGGGGAACAGTCAGTTGTCTGCTTTCTCCACAGCACTCACAGTTTCATAGACTTCCATTATTTCTTCCCCTAAACTACTAAGTGTTCTCTTTCCTAAAATTCAGAGAAAAAAACCCTATTCCATCATCCTGTACATAAAAATGCACCAGACACTTGATTTTTTTTCAGTTGTGGGTCAGAAGGCTGAATGTGATGCTATGGATGCTGGAAATAATCTGTGTGCAGTAAGGGTGATGGGATAGCCTTATTCTTCAGGTGTCTCCTGGTTTATTCCCTTTATAACATAGTCTGTAGAACTGTTGAAAGGGATAATCTGCTTTGTGTTTGAAAACATGAGCTCTGGCATAGATGGCTGGATTGTGATTATAAACTCATCTTAAGTAGAGGAATAAAGTAAAAGGAAATGAAACTGCAATAGACTCAATTCCCTCATAAAGTATAGTTCAGATTTTATTAGTCGTAGTTCAGATTCTATTACGTGCCAATTTTATACCTAAGAAAGGGTTATGTGTGAGGAACTTGCTTTATAGTTGCAAGCTATAAAGCATTTTGAAGTGGATAATCAACTCTAAGCAGCAATGTAGACTAAAAAATGGATTTTTTTACTTCTTTTTATAACTGAACTACACTAACTGCAAAACACTTTGGTACTCCATTAGAAAATGGATAGAGTGATTTTAAAGTTTATCCTAACACTGTATTAGAGTATTCCTTCTGTTAATAGGAAATGGAAAATGCCTGGAATGAGTATCTGAAATTAGAAAAGGATGTGAGCCAGCTGAAAAAAGCCTTACAGGAACAGATGAACAGTTCATTGGTATCTCAGGTGAGTCCATTTCCAGACACTGTAAACACTCCTGAGATTATTTTGTCTGAACCTGAAGCTATCATCTCATAAGAGACATTGTCTGCAATTTTTGCAGTGCATTCAGCTGTCATGGAGTTGGCAGAGTTCAGACACTGTAGCAGCCTGGCTGTGCAGTGTGTCTTGCAGCACATGCAATAGTTTCTCATAAGTTGTCTATGCAAATTTGTCATTATTTTATTACGTTTGTATTACATGGTGACATCTTGACATCGATAACGTATTTAATTTATAAGACACTGCAGGACTTCCTAGTCTTCCATTTATTTGATCTGACATTGTTGACTTCTTTATCCATTTTTAAGATCATCAGTCACTGGCTTATCATCATTACTTGTTTTTTGTCATGTTCTTCTATTTGTGGAAGATTAATCTCTGCAGATTGTTTTGTGAACAGGAATAAGTGTTTTAACAGCCATCAGTAATTGAAAGGCATCTCAGTTTTAAATCAATTATTCAGTTTCGAATCTTAAAAAGAAGCTTTGTTTGAAGCTGTTATTCTCTATACTGAATTTGATGTGGCATACCAGATTATTTCTACATACCTGCTTACAGCTGGTGGTTTTATTCTTAGAGCAAGGACTACAGACTGATTTGGCTTTCTTTTGTTTAAGCAGAACAGAAGGAACAAAGCTAATGTGTACATTTTGCTGAAACCTTGGTCTGTTTGTCCATATATTCTGGACCAAAAGAATGCAGCAGTTAAATTTTTTAATTTAATTATTCGCAATAAATATCTGATCAGATATGCATCGAAGCCTCTTTATTTTCACAAGTAATGGATAAATGTTTTGTTTCAAAGCAAGAGTTGTAAAACTTTTTTTGATTGCATGAATCTTCAAAGTCCGTTTTCATTTACTTTTATTTCTGGGAGGGGGAGAAGTGATTCAGTTTCTGGAGCCAGAATATTATGTAATTAAGCTCATGTTTCAAAGCCAGAAAAATCCCAGGGTGATTTTAGAATAAAATGGTCCTTGCATGAAGTTATTTTGTTTAACAAAGGAAAATTGCAGGTTTAAATGAAATATACTTTGTTAGAGTACTTTAACAAATAATTTCCAGTTGAGCATTGAGCGTGCTTAAAATACTGGATGTGTGGCATGGGATTCACCAATATGTGTGGAAGGGAATATGGTTTGCACAGGAAAAAATGTTAATTCAGTTTGATTAGCATCTCATATCATATATGTGCATAATTATAAATACACACAGAAACATAAGCACGTTCTCAGTTCTCTGTGTGTATACTTACATATATATGTGTATGTATAAGTATGCATGGATATGTTTGGCTAAGATTTAAAAAATGTGTCTGAATATCTATTTTGGACTTACTAAGGGGAACTGATTTTTTCCAGAAGTACCAAATATTCTTCAAACTTCAAATATTCTTTCAAAGAAGTCTCATTTGGAAGTACTAACAGTAGTTAGAATTTTTTTGATCTCTGCCCAAGGGTATGTAGACTGAAGATTGTTTATCTAGCATTTTCCAATAGCACTAAATTAATACACATATGGCATTTAAAGAAAAGGGAGTCTTCATGGAATATTATTAAAAATTCAGTAAATTTGCAGGCTCAAGTTGCTGTAGGAAAGTATTAATGTTGTTTCTATATAGCATTAATTAATGGGTCAAAACCTAAATGTTTCAAGCAGCTTGGTCAGAGTAAATCCTACTCTTAGAAGTGTGTCTTCATTGTCTTTTGCTAAAGGGTTGGGGAGAATCTGGGCATGCTGAAATTAACTGAGGTGTGGTATTTTATCAGTTATAACTTCTTAGTTGGTAAGTGTTTCTCCTCTGGTTTTATTTAATTCTAAATTATGTTTCTGTGTGCAGGATGTTAGAGAAATTGAATTCTCTGTCCAAGTTACTTTTTCATGCTGGCCCAAAATTAGATATATCTATACCTTTTTGTAAAGAGCAGTCTTGGCTTTCACAGTTTTAAAATTAATCCATCTGCTTATTGTTCAGACCTAGTCTATTTTAGATCTAAAATATTCTCTTCACATCAGTATTTAAGTAATGGGAAGAAATAATATTGCAAGATCTGGCTTTTCTACCTTGCTAATAAAATGTTTTCTGAGTGGTTTGAGAAGCAGGATTTTTGGTGTATGTAGCGGTTTTTTTCAGCTGTTCTAACGCTTGATTATTGTAAATCTATCATTTGGTTCCTTGTCCTGTGATTAATTTCAGAAAAATGAAATGAAATGTGCAAATTTATAGTTTCTATCCTGACAATCTTTCAAGATATGTCCCATCTATTGAGTGAGTTTCCTACAGGCAAATAACATTCTCCATCATTTAAATGTTTGTGTTCTTGGCACACTGTTTGCTGATCTGTAACCTGGCTGAACATATTTCCTGATCTAAGACAGAAAGTGGAAAGCAATTTATATGCCTTCCTTAGCTCTATGAGGTGTAACAGCTTTTACTGAAGTTTTTTTTTTCACTTTCAGGCTTATAGGATTAATTAGTAGCTATTTTGTAGCTCATGGCAAGTGATGGATTTCTAGAGTTCTTGAGCAGTTTGTAAGCAATTCTTTATGAAAACGTTTCACTGCCTTCTGCTTTCTTTAATAGTATTGGTTTTACTAAGTTTATTCTTGATGCAAATTTTTGAAGGCACAGTTATTGGGCTTTGATTAATTAGATGACAATAAATATTTATGATGATTGGAATGACTGAAGTAGTGGCTTCAGTAGCCAAGGCCTCCGGCTGCGAGATACAATCAAAGGCACAATCCAGACTGTAGATGAAGTTTCCCTTTCTTTCCTCCTAGAAAGCTGTGGTAAAGGAAATAAGATGTAAATGAGACCAAATCCTGTAAGAGCAGCAATATATTGTTTCAACCTATGCATCATGTCCAGGCATGTAGGCCAAACAACCCAAATATAAGCAGAAATTAAAATTGTCAGCCCTTCTGAGTTTGTTTGGGTTTTCTGTTTCATCCATTAAAAGCCATTACGAAGTTCACAACAGGATTCAGGGAGATTATACAAATTTTTTGCTTTTTTGATATTGGACATTTCCCCTAAATGTATTGAGTTTCATAAGGCAGCTGTAGCAGTTTTAAGTGTGTTACTTATAGAATTTAAGAACAAAGTTCAAATGAAAAGATTCTGTAAGTTTATTTTATGTAGAACATTAAGCTAGTTTTTGGTAGCCTGGATAATATTGCAGAAAAAAATGTAGAGGTGTCTCTTTGTTATCCAGTGTTCTGTAGGAAGTCTTCCAGTACTCAGAAAATGCTCTAATAAATTTTATGGGCAAAGTTGGTTGGTGTTGGGTTTAGTGGGTTTTTTAATTATTTTAAAATAATTATTTAACTAATTTCTAGACTCCTAAGTTTTCATCTAAGTTCTGAAACACTAGTTCGGTTGTAGTATCAAAAGAAGGATAAACCCATAATAAGTTGAGAATGAGGTCTAATTGATTTTTTTTTTCTTTTACTGCAAACATCAGGAGAAAACACAAATACAGAAAGACTTGTGGAGAATTGAAGATGTTACAGCTGGCTTGAGTGCAAATAAAGCAAACTACAAAACCATAGTAGACTCTATCAAGAATCCAGGTAAGGAGAACATGATGAAAAATTACAAAATATACAAATGCAACTGAATCTTTGGGTCTGTGAAAATACTTTGGAATTCTGTTCTGCTGCAGAAAATCCAGTAAATTCTGCTATTAGATGTGTCAGAAATCTGTATTGATTGAGCACATTAATTTGGGATTTCTTTGCTTGAGGTGACAAAAAGGTTTTTTGTTATTTGCTTTCACATATTGATGCCATGGAAATATAACAAGCCATGAGAAAAGGGAACAAGAATAGTAGTGATTTGTTATTTGCTTGGGCTGAGTTCTTCAAGTTGCAGGAGTTTCTGGCACATGCCAGGCTCATGCCAGCATAGTATCTGTTCTGTATTCTGTGCAGGAGCTCCTCTTTGAGTTTTTCTCTGGGTTTTTTTCTTTTGTTTTTTTCTTTTTGCCTTGGATGCTGCCCAACTGCCCTTCCTGCAGCTGCCTTCCCCCTCCCTCTTCAGGCAGGTGTTTGGTGGGCAGAGGAACAACGTCGGCTGTGGAAGGGAGGAGGGGAAGGTGTGTGGCATCTGCATTTCAGTTACAGAATCACGGAATCAATTAGGTTGGAAAAGACCTCTGAGATCATCAAGTCCAACCTTTGACCTAACACCACTTTGTTAGCTAGACCATGGCACCAAGTGCCACATCCAGTCCCTTATTAAACACCTCCAGGGATGGTGACTTCACCACCTCCTTGGTCAGTGAATTCCAATGCCCAATCATTCTCTCTGTAAAGAACTTCTTCCAAATGTCAAACCTAAACTTCCCCTGGCACAGTTTAAGACTGTGCCCCTGTTACTACTTGTCCTACTACTAGTTGCCTGAGAGTTGCTTTATTACATTTCAAAGAAAAGACCTAACACCTTGGGAGAGCAAGAGACTGTTAACACCTGCTGTAAATTCACATTTTATGTAAAGTATCTTTGCTGACCTTTTGCATACAGAGACAAAATAGTTCTGAGATGGATTTTAGTTATGGTATGGCTGTAAGTGCCTAGCCTTGTCTAGATCTATAGGCATCTTAAGAAATCTGTCACATGGAGCCAGATACAGCCTGTGCACTGATTGCATGTGACTCTCAGGCTTTTCGTTCTTCCCTCTCACTGCACACTACAAGGAATTTTACTGGATGATATTAAACTGTGTGGTTTTGTTTTGGCCTGAAAGACTACCTAGATCCTCGTTAAAAAATGGTTTCCACTCCTGTTACAATGTAATGAACAAACATTTTTTTGTGTCCAAAACCCCTCTTTATGTTCAAAACAATGTGCAGAGTACTGGGGCTTTTTTATGAAGTCTGAGGATGTTAATTGCTTTCCTTATGAACATTATTGATAGGAAACTACACCTAACATGTTTGTCTATTTCTCCCCTAGAGAGAAAAACAGTGCCTTCATTTTCTCAGTCATCAGTGCCTTCCTTACCAGCCTCCCTTACAACTGCAGAGAGCAAACTCCCAGTTCCGCAGAGCCCTCCGCGCAGTCCGGTTAAATCCCCTCTGGAGGTTAGGCTGTATCCACAGCCTTATTTCCAGACCAGAACACAGCACCAAGCACAGCAGCTGAAAAAAATCGAGCCACCTCTTCAGTCACCAGTTAAGCTCAAGCCAAAGGTTGTAAGTACTGCTCTTTTGAGAATCATTCACCAGTGTTTCCATTTCCTCTGTCAGGCACAGAGGTTACAAAGTGCACAGAGTGTGGAGGCACAACAGGGAGGCACTTAGGATGTTTGTATTGAATCTGAGCAGTAGTACTTAGAGCAGAATACATGTGCATCACCTGGAGCTTTATGTAGAGTGGCCACATACTGTTTTACGACTTAGTAATTTGCAGCCTTCCTTGGGAATGCCTTGTGGTTGATTTCTTGGATCTTGTTTGGCTTTTAAAGCCTCCAGCTCCTGGTGTGGACAGAGGAGAGCATACTAAAGCAGCCACAAATAACATACAATGTAATGAACTTTGAGTTTATGCCAGACTGTTTTCAGACTGTTTGCCAAATACCTGTCCTTTCCTGTTACCAGGAAGATGAAGCACCACCCAGACCTCCTCTCCCTCAACTGTACAGTCCTGATGATCAGCCACCAGCTGTTCCACCTCTCCCAAGAGAAGCCACTGTCATCAGACACACATCAGTGCGGGGCCTGAAACGTCAGTCAGATGAGAGAAAGAGAGATAGAGAGCTTGGACAGTATGTAAATGGAGATTATAGGGTGAGCACTCATACACCTATATGCCTGCGCTTCAAAGATATGTGAACATATAATAAAAGATACTACTGTCTGTGAAATACAAGGACCTTTAAGTCTTGTAATAATGATATATAATGACAGGGAGACAATAATGACATGGAGAGATCTATGTCTTATAATAATGGCAGAGAGAAATTTACTAAGCCACAAACAAAGCTTTAGGATTTCTTTTAAAATCATTAAGACTTGCTATGATTTGAAATGAAATCTATGATTTCATTTGAGCTGATGATTATTTTTCTGTATAGGTGGAACTGCGCTCATACATGAGTGAACCAGAACTAGCAATGATAGGAAGTGACCTCAGCCATCCTTCCAGTGCTTTAATAAGCCCAGACAGTGGATACCAGACATTACCTACCCGTGGTAAGCCAGAAATTTATGTAGTTAATTTTAGCTTCTCTCTCCTAGAATGTTCTGGAGATGATCTTTATCATCAGATCACTATTTTTAGATTAACTATACTGTGAAAGTCTGGAGATTTTGTGCATTTTAATGGTGCTGCTACAGAAAACCAGCCTTTTGCAAAGCAAGTTTATATATAAGGCTTAAAAAAAACCCATAGCAAACCATGGAATTAGCTACTAGAATCTCTTACATTCAGTTATTTTTCCTCATAATTTCTGTGTGATCTTTTACAAAGTCTTAAGTATTTTTAAAACACGTTGCCATTGAAATGTAACTCATAAAGAATATGAATTTAATGCCCCCAGACATAATATCTGACTTGACTCTCTATCCCCACTGTGCTACAGTCCTTTAACTGTTTCACAAATGAGAATAGAGATGATACTTGGGCAACAGCAAATAATTTCTTAATCATTCTCTTCTTATTTCTTGCCTTTCTAAACTGTGAATTTTAAGGTTTGATTTTCTTCCTAGATGTGATTATTTGTACAGTTTATCTGCTGTGGTTCAGCTGATTTCACACCATCCCTCATTTAATATACACTTCTAAATTATTGTAGATATTTCTGAATTTTAATCAGTAGTGGCCTGAAACAGACTATGTTTGGTTGAAATAAAATTTAGTGCCTCTCGTGATCTTCTGAACTGCAAAATGTGAAATGTGAGCTAAAATAGTAACCAGAATATCATAGAAACAGGATCATAATATAAAAAAATATCCAATGCTTGTCTTATTCTGTCTGTCATTTGGTTTTAAGCCATTCTTTTTTCCCTTATAAAGGTTTGTCTGGATCAACTTCCAGATTGCACCAGTCATCTACCATTTCATCGTTTGCAACACTTCGAAGGGACAGGTCCAAGGTAAGTTTTAAATAAACATCTGAAGGCAAATGTCTGAACTGTTCAAAATAGTGAAGCACAAATGTATTTTGCATAGCAGGGAGCAGAACTGTGGTAGCACGGGAGAGGACCAAGAACTGATCTAATAAAATCTCCAGTTTTTCACTTTCTTAAATCAGTTGGAATACAGACAAACAACTTACTGCATTTCAAATAGATTTATAAAACAAGATTTAGGACCAAAAATCAGCACTACTAATGGAAAATACAGAGTTGAAATGTGCAAATAAATGCAAAGGTAATAGAATAAAATCTAGTAATAAGGTAGGAGAAAGAGTTCATTTTTTGTATACTTCTTATAAAGTATTAATTACAACATGTGTTTTGTGTGCCTTGTGACTTCTACAGGAGAGACCAAAGAGTGCCTTGGAACGTTTATACTCTGGAGACCACCAAAGAGGCAAGATGAGTGCAGAGGAACAACTCGAAAGAATGAAGCGACATCAGAAGGCATTAGTTCGTGAACGCAAGAGAACTCTTAGCCAAGGAGAAAGGCAGTCTGTTTCATCTCGGTCTTTCATCAGGCCCATTTCTGCAGATGTAGGCTCAGTATGTTAGATATGCCTTAAAAGGACTAAACTAAAAATGTATTTGGATTTATTCTTTTTTCCTGGCAAGCACTTTCCCTGGAGTGTATGTGATGCTTCTAGTCCAGTTGAATTAGTGTTATACAGTATCAAATGGGTTCAGAGAGTGTGAGTAGTGGGGGATGTTTTACTCCTAGTTGCAGTAAATGTTGCAGGTTCAGCAGGTAAGTTGGTCAGAGGTTAGTTTGACGAGTGGAGATGCCAGTGTATTGGAGTGATTTCAGAGCCATAAGGTTTTTTTTCTTGGAACTGTATTTAGAAAGTGCAAGAAGCTTGTACAGTTTTAAAAATGCTTCATAATGGAATGGGCCTTTTAGAATGTTCTTAGTCACCATGGGTATTTTTCTTTTGAATTCGTAAATTAGTCTGCAAGATAGTCATGGTAGTATCAGACCAAGGTGGTATTTGGTTTTTTTTAAAAAAGATGATAAATGAATAATCAGTTTTAAAATCTAATCATGCTGATTAGGAATTTATGTAAGAACTAATTTGTTTTAATTGATACAAATTCTTCTTTAAAGCTGAAAATATGGAATATTCTAATAAGGCTCAAATTTAAGCTGCTGAAGAAAAGTATTTTTGTTGCATTCTGAGAATAAATGCTGTACAGACAATAAGTTTATAATGATACATTTTGGATACTAACCAAAGCAATTCTAATTGGTGAAGTTACCCAGTTGCTCACTTGGTGCTAAACCAAGATTGTACTGTAATTGCACTTATGCTGTGGTCTTTTAATTTATTTTTTATTTGGTCCACTAGAGCTTTAGAATGATCACATTGTTTTACCTAATTCATTGCACAAGATCTCTTGCTTTTAGATTTGTCTCTCATCATACCTAATGCCTCTTTTTTTTTTTTGTTTGCTTGCTTTTAATTTGCAGAATTTTGTAGTTACTTTAAAATTTCTAACTGGACTACTCAATTTTTACCAGGCTTAATTGCATTTAGTACATGTGTGTTAATTGCTGGCATTAAAAAAACATTATAATATTCAGCTTTTCATTCACACTGTTCTGTAGCGCTAATTTACAGCCAGTTATTTGTATTTACTTTCTGAGTAAATACGAGTGCACTGCTTGGAGACATTCATCTGTTTTGTCTTCTGTTTTGCAATCACAAATTTTTTAAAGACAGTGCATAATATTTGGGAACTGTAGTCCCAAATACTATAGTATCACTGTTATTTTCATATTTAATTAGAAGAAATATACCTGGGCTGCTTATGTTTCCTGACTTATATAACGTACACAAATCGAATTTAAACATTTTTGTAACACTCCTTATTAACATTTGTGGCAAACACTTTATTTATAAATTTGGGTGCCATCTTGGTCTTTTTCTTGCTGTAAAGAATTAAAATGGAGTTTTTCAGCCCTAGTAATGTTTTGTAGAGGTCATCTCTTGTACCTGTAGGGCTTTGATATGCAAAAGCATGTTTGATAGCACAATTACTTACAGCATTACAATTATTTAGCAGCCAAAATGGCAAACAGTTAAATGTATAATTCAAGTGCTGCTCAGTATGTAACATTCGCTTTAAACATAAATTGTGTATGTAGTTCTAATTTTTAATTTGTCAGCTCTCAAGTGTAGTATGACATTTTAAATATTGATCACAGTACATGAATTCATTTGTTATATACAATGCCTTTTTAATGTAAAAGTTGCAACATCAAAGCCAATAAAAATACTGCTTCGTAAGAATGGTTTGATGTTTTTCTTGCCTAGATACAATAACTTGAAAATGATACTGTGTATTTAAAATATACTATGTCAATCAGGCCTGGTCCGAATATGAGTAGAATGAGTTTGGAGTACTCATATGACAAAACTCTTTTTTTCTCTTTTGAATTCCGTAAAGAAACATCTTATTTTTGAGATATAATTGCTTTTTAGCTATTTAACGTTTTTAATATACATGGAAGATACTTGTCTTCTGAGTGAATACTGAGAGCTTGTGCATGAATAGGTTTCAATTAGATTTATTAATGCAAGTAGCATAATGAAGTCTAAGGACTTCACGTGGAGTTCAGACTTCAACCAAAACAAGCGAAAGATTTGTGCCAGAAATACTGGAGATATTTTTAAGAAAGATTGCCTCAAACACTTGAGGAGATAATTTTTTTGTTGTTGTTCTTTTTGTCCCTTCTTTTTCCCACTTCTTTTGATAGTGTGTGTGGTAAAGTTGCTCAGATTTACTGAATGGAATGATGCTACAACTGAGCTTAATTTTTTGAACAAAAAGGTGTTGTTAGTGTCCTTAGAGTGAGTTTATATGAAGCTGTATTGTGTGTAGTTGTGAAGGGGCTATTGTGCAGTAATTTAGGAACCCTAAATTATGCTGCTGAATTTAAATATGCTAAATTTAAATATTTCATATTGCTAAATATTTACTATTTCTATTTATATTCCTAAATAATTATCTTATAAAGACTGTGTAAAAGATTTTTGCAGGTAGCTAGATTCTGTTTTTAATAAAGTCAGAAGAGCTTAAAAGTTAAATATTTTTTAATTCAAGACAATTTAATGCCAATTTGTAAAATCAACTTTAAACAGTAGGTCTTATTCTAAAAAGATACATAAAATTTTCAAGTTGTGATTCTCAACTTGCAATGTAAATACCCTTTCTGTGTAGTGATTCAAAACCACACAGCACTGC
>WEIV01016311.1:0-23834 GCA_013390005.1 Calyptomena viridis | reverse complement strand
CTTCCTTAGGATGCCTAGGACTCGTCTGTCAGTGTATAGGCTCACTAGGATTGACACCTGTGCTTCCAAAGATGATTTTGTGTACCTAGTTCTGTGGTAATCGGCAAATGTGAAATTGTGATAATACATTTCTTAGAATCTAATACCTCTGAACATGTAAAATTAAGCAATACTCCAAATTCCACGCAGTGGAATTCCACAGTTAGAAATGAAAACTCCTGATCGTATGTGCCAAGAAATAGAGTTGTATTTTCTTTCTCTCGTCAGTTAAGGGGTGTGCTCTGCACATTCTTTCAGCATTGTAGCATTTGCAACAGTAGTCATGTACATTGCTATATGGTGAATTTGGCAGTATGGTTGAATGCTGTTCATTGTTTTGTATCTATTACCAGTGGAAACGAGAGCAAGAGTTTGATTTGCAGTTACTTGAGAGGGCAATTCGTGGAGAAGAGAAGAATGAAAATGAATGGTTAAAAGTTCAGCCAGTAGCAGTGACAGAGACAGACCTGGAGCCTCAAGACTATGATTTAGATATCAGCAGAGAGGTAACACTCATAATTTTTTCCCTTCTATTCTGTGCCCCAAAATATTAACCTTTCTACGTAGGCAGTGAATTCTTGTCTTTTCTTACTAAAGTTAGCTGGAAGTTTGAACTGCAAGGAGTCTTTTGGGTGTTGAAAATTTAGGACCTGGAATGTAGAATTCCTGTAAAGGTTTGTGTTTGTATTGTGTTCTAGTGGAGAGAAGAAATTGAAAAGTTGGCCCTATGTTTGAAATACATATATCAGGCTTTATAAAGGAAAAGTGATTAAGTTAGGGAAAATTATATAAATTGGGGAAGACAACTTTAAGATTATTTGAAAATGAGAAACAGGAATGAAGAAAAAGTTATTTCCCCAGAGCTACCTTACTCCTCTTAATTTTAACTGGCAAAAGATGGCGGAGAAGGGAGAGCACTGCTTTATTTGGGCTTGAACAGAAAACACCTTTCTGTCTCCTTTTGGAATGAATTCGTTGGTGTTCTGGGCATGAGATATTTTTACAGCTTCAGTAACCAAATAAAGTGTTAGTTTGAAATGCGATTGAGCCATCTGGTGGGAAAGAAAGAATATAGCAAGTGGAAGGGTTTCAGGAGTTACATTTTGTTGTGTTAAATGCCATGATAGGTGGCAATTCAGTAAATTTATTAATGATAATTAGACTCATAAGCACTTCTCTTCTGAAAGATATTGGCAGAGTATCATTTTATATAAAGAGATATTTGTAAAAGATTTACTCTGCGAGCCATTATCTCATGATCTCTATGTATCTTTCATTTAATCTTTGTATAATTTTTACAGAAAATGCAGTGCTTTCGTAAACTTCAGAAACAGAAAAAATACGTTTGTTCTATTTCTTTCCCTTGTTGAAGTCTGCTGTTAATTTTTCTTTTCCTGAAGGCCCTCGGGGCTATGGGAATCACTTTCCACTTCCTTTAAGCCTTGGATAGGAAACATTTTTGCTTATAGGCATTTCTGTCCTACTTCAGAGTAACTGAAGCAGGTCTGAAGCCCTGAGTGTAAAGCTTCTTTCTCAGTTTACACAGATTAGAATCAGAGAATGATTTGGGTTGGAAGAGACCTTAAAGAGCATCTTGTTCCAACCCTTCTGCCATGGGCAGGGACACCTTTCACTAGACCAGGTTGCTCAGAGGCCCATCCAGCCTGGTCTTGTCCTTTCCATTTCCTTTAGCCATCCTCTCCACCTGGCAGGCACTTCTGTGCCTGAGATACCTCTGTGTCTCAGAAGGAAATGTGCTCAGTTGTGTCTTTGACATAAATACATCTGCTGTTCCCCTGATAGCTGCGTTTGTTATTCTGGAAGTGGTGGGATGAGCTGATCTAGGTTAGTTATGGTTTGGAGATACATTTTAAAAAAAATACTGTATATATATTTATAGGTAGATAGGTAACTCCAGAGAGGAGTTGGATGTCCAAGTAAGGAAGTGTAGTGGAAATGTGAAGATTTTTCAGGAAGTATTGGGTTTGGGTTTCCTGAGAGGGAAGTATAAAAATTTTTGAGGTTGTGATTTTAATATGGTTATGAGTGCCAATGACTATATTGTATGCTCTTGGCCTGTGATTGCCTGTGAATTACTGAGACTAATCACTTGGGGTTAGGTCAGGCCACTTTACATAATCCATTGAACTAATGTGAACTAAATTCTGTGCTGAAAAAATTTAGGATTATTTTTATTGAAAACTTTAAATTTTGCAAACTCATTGCCTCATGAGTGTTTTCTAACAAGTGTCTTCTAACAAGAAGAAGAAAAAATAGTTCTCCTTTACTTAGTTTTGTTCATACACACATCCTCTATTTTTGTTTTTCAAAAGCATTCTTTTCTGTATAATAAGCATGGACTTTCAAAGTCTGTTTGTAAACTGTATTTTCATTGGGTGATTTAGATCTCTTACATGGAGTGAAAATTTCCCACAAAGTAATTGATCCTAACAAAAACTGGTTGCTAGCTTTTGTGCAATCATATTGAAATTTTCAGTCTGCACAAGTAAATCTATGCAATGTGTTGTTACAATTGCACAGTGTAGGTACTGCTGTTTGCCTTTTTTTTCCTCCTCTGCTCACAGAAGATTATGCCATCTCAAAAGAATTGTACCCTAGGTTAAAACTGTAGGTGATATTTCCTTTCATTTGGAGGACATAAATATCTTGACATTAAAACTGAGGTTGTTCAGTCAGTCTTGTAGTGCTTTCTTCTTTCTACTGTAACAGCTTTAGGCAGTTCCCTACTTCAGGCTCTAAGGCTGAGCTGAAGAAAGGTTCCTGTTGATTCTGATTTCTTTTGTAATCTCCTTTAATATTTGTTCGATCTATCTTCTAAAGTAGAACGAATCTGAGGGAAAAAAGACAGTTAAAAGGGCATAAGCTCATATCCAGAGGGAGTGTTTAGCATCAGGTACATGTACTGACTCTGGAAATCCATGCTTTATTCTTTTCACTGTATTCTCCCATTGAGGAGAATTTATCCAATTTTTTTTTAGGTCTTTGTTATTAAAAACTTGATGCTTGCTTTCTTTCCACAGTTGTCAAAGCCTGAAAAGGTTGTAATTCCAGAACGTTATATTGAATTGGAGCCAGAAGAGCCTCTTTCTACAGAAGAACTGGCAGCAAGGCAGCGTAAAGCAGAAAAGATAAAGAATATTCTTACTAAATCAAGGTTAGGTTTTGGGGCTCATATTAAACTTTGAGAATTAACTTCATACAACAATGTTAATCTCTATTGAATTATCTAAATGTAATTTGTAGCCTTTAGAAGATGAACTCAGAATTCGTGTAGTATACATAAAGCCGCTTTTTAAAGCAAGGTAGAAGAGATGAGGACAAATTTTGTGCATGTTCGTTTTCTTGTTTAGGGAATCCTAAAATAGTAGTGAGTCCTTACTAAGCGACTTATAGATGAGAGTGAAGAGGAAGGAAAGGCACAAATCTGGCCAAAAGCAGAAGAAAAGTCAGTGTGAGAGGAAGTGTCTGTTGTCTCCAGAGAGCTGGAGTTGTGAAAGAACACTTTTGACTACTTACAGCTAAGGTGGAGTCAGCTGAAACATTCAGTTTCATGAATTTGACACATCAAGTATCTGGTGTCTCTTTGGAAGACAATTGAAGAGCCTGTGCCTGAGGACCACCAGGTTATGTGCCTTTTCCTCTCTGAGCACTAGCAAATTTCACTAACAACTTCAAATAAATAACATTTTTTGTAGTGCTTTCATGAAAACAGCATATTTCCAACAAAGGAGTTTCAGATATACGTAAGGCTTTCCAAAAATGGTGACTGAACATCTAATGGCTGTGTCATTTTTCCTTGTATACTGTAGGCATTTGCATATAATATCAACACTACTTTAAAGAACAGCAATAGAATATGGAGCTTGATAGACGAGATCTTAGAACTGCTGTATGAATTCAAGCTCTTTCTTATCTGCATGGTGGATTCTTTATGTTTGCAAATGTTAATGTTGTTTTTCACTTTCCCACTAGTATGCACAATCTACAGCCTACTGTAGCCCAGGACAAACACAACTCGATTGATTTAGATTCACAGCTGCAAGAGCAGGAGCGCATCATTACCATATCATACGCTTTGGCTTCTGAAGCCTCTCAGAGGAGCAAGGAGGTAGCAGGTAATACTTAGTTATTTACAAAATAACAGCTATTTCTTACCAGCTTCTAAAGTTGTATGGGGTTGTTGCTGAACTCCTGGCGTAAGAGAAAGTTTTAGTCATTCATATTCAAAATAGTGAAAAGTGTGTATAGGTAATAAATGTAGAGAGAGTAATAGTTTATGTTGAGTATATGGCCTCCAGTGGACAGGGTGAAAGGGGGCAAAATAGTGTGATCAACTAGAACTTGCAAACTTGCTCTAACTAATAGTGCTAAAAAATGTAACATTTTAACTTAATTATCCATAATTATACTAAGTCAGATTTTTCTATATTCATTTTTTAAAAGTAAATTGATCTGTGACTTTAAAAAATAAAAGTTTTTAAAAATATTTTTTCTTAACAGAAGGATTCCCTGCTTCAGTGATTGAGATTAGAGTGTAATCATTTTCAGCTTGAGCTGTGTGACAACAGGCTGAAAAAGACCTGGCATGTTTCATTGGCATGTTTCTGTCTGGTAGAGGTCAGAGCAAGACAGCTGTGCATGAATTCTGCTTGATGCCTGGAAATTAATAGATCCTTTGCAATATGTTACTAAAAGTGATAATTTCACTCTTGATTGCTTTATAGTTTAAATAAGTAAGAAATGTCAAGAGATTTGTATCACACAGTAATCCATGAAGCAGTGATTCTAGCAAGTATCTGACTGGCCATTTATAACTGGCACCATTCACTGTTCCAGTGGAGAATGGAAATAATGGAAACTTCAACTATGATGGAGAAAAAATATGCACATTTCTCATCTAAAGTTGTCAGTTTAAACTTATGGCACTTGCCACAGCAGCCCTTAAGACCTTCCCATTAAAGACAGATTATTCCAATATCCAGATGCGGAACATCCATCTACAGTACCAGACTGTTGATTGAATGTGGCTGTATACTCAGGGATGCAGTGCCAGCTAAACATGAGAGGAATGAGATTTTGAGGGGATGGAATACATTTTCAAGATAAGGATCTTGAGACTTCAGAGGGTTTTTGTGGGTAATTTAACTGACTGGCAAGGATAAAAGGATTCACTGAGGAGACGAGATGCTATAAAACCAAACCAAACAAACAAAAAACCAGAACTGTAAAATCTTGGAGCATTTCAGGAATAACCTTGTGGGCCTTCTGGCTATCTATGTATCAAAAAGAGCTTCTCCACAGGCAGTCTTGTCCCAGTTCTAATGACCAGATCCTTGTAACAGGGAATTTGATGGTTTGATTATGGAGTGATACTTTGTTTTTCTTGAGGTACAAGCCAGTGCAGCCTTTTGTCACGAGTTGTAGCTTCTGCTGGGAAAAAGTCACACCAAAGCTAAGATCAGCCAAGATGAACACAGCCCACACTTGAAATTAGTCATCTCTGTCAGTACAAGAGCATAGCGCCTGCTCTACTCATAGCTCTTCATGGGGCCAATTAAATTGCTTTTGGGGTTTGCCTGAACTTTTGTAGTAATTGTACAGAACTGAAATAGGTTTGATTTTTTAAAATGTTATATAGTGAATGTAGTAGTGTTTTCAATACTATAGTTTTTTGTTTATATGTCAATTTTTTAAAATTGTAATTATTTCAAGAGTGTAACGTCACATATTTTTAGGTATATGTAACACAGAAATCTTCTTAAGTCTTTGTTTTTCCTCAAAGAGGGAATTAAAATGTGTAGTGGCACTTAAATGCTTAAATGTTGCTTCAAATCAATACTATAGTTTTTTGTTTAAATGCTTAAATGTTGCTTCGAAAAACTTGCAGTGAGTTGTGAGATAATATTTAATTTCCTTTGTGAAGAATAGGAGCTGCCTCTTTTGTCTTTCAGACACTTAAAGAAACTCTAACACAGTAGCCAAGGACTAAGGTTTCTGAGGAATCCCAAACCTTTCTGTCTGTGCACAGTTTTCCTTGCCATAATTGTATGTCAAAATTCACTTCTTGAAACATGTCTTGCTTTGATTTCAATTATTACTTACTCTTTTAAAAGGAAACACCTTTCATGGTATTCTAAAGAGAAGGGCCAGAGTGGTTTGGCTTTGAGAGAAAATCTACAAACCAGAAAAGAGTTCAGGTTTTTTAGTTACAGCCTATTTTCTGATGATCTAAGGTGATTAAAAAGAGAAGCGTTTGACACTTTGCACAGCTGATGGTACATTCTCATTTACTCTTGTATTACAGATTCCTTCACATTCTTATTTTTGTTTGATTTTTGAAGTATGGGTTACCATTGCTCCTTGATGATGAAGCAGACTGTATCTGAAAATCCTAAATCAATTATCTAGATATTTTTTACAAAGATTTGCTTATGAAAAAGACTGTGAAGCTTAACTTTTCCCATTTTTCAGGTGGAAGCAGTTATGTTAAGATGCTGTGCTAATATAAATATTTTAAAATAAATTGTACATTTATATTATCCTTGAAAAGCAGCATTTTAGAGTTTCTCAGTTCCCAGTAAGAAATCAACCTTCTGAATAAAAATGATGCCAAGAATCTGGAAGATTAAAGTCAAATGGAAGAGTATTAAGAAGTCATTTTCTAAGTTGTGTGTTTTGGAATTAGATCTATCTTTGGCCCTCCAAAAAGTAAAAGCAGAGTTTTAGATTGAGTTTCAATCTCTTCAGTTTTATGATTATTGTCTTCTAATACTGTACCATTATTCTTATTTCTAAACAAGGATAGTTTCTATTGTATTCTATTTGCTATATTTTCAAGCTGAGATTTGAAAATTTGTTTATTGCATCATGCACTGAACTAACCAAAGTGTTATATGCACATACAATTTTTTAAAAATTATTTTTCTATATATTATTTTTGTTTCTGCTCATTGGCATATAACAAAGGAAATGTTGAAAACTTGTGCAGCCTCAGTAAAGTCTTGAAATCAAATTGACAAGTAGAGGTGCAGGTCTAAAACTGCAGTTTTAAAAGCAAGGCTGAAGAGAGTATATCAATGTTGTATGCCTTAATAATTTTCCAGTGAAAACTTCACCTGAAGATAGATTGTCCATCTTCTCTTTCAAAAACTGGAATGCTTATTTGCATAACTTATACAACAAATGGAAAAAACCAGCAGGTAGAAGTGCTGTTGTTTAGATTGTGTTCCATGTGACTAAAATAGTGTAGCACCTCATTGTATTATTAATCATGTATTATTAATAATTAGGGTCACTCCATTTATGATATGAACGTTTGATTGTGCAGCCTAATTCCTGTGTGTGATCCCTTCTAGCTCAGCAGTTGACATATTCATCTAAAGCACCCTCACCTTCTGTACCACAGCCACCTCACTCCCCCCTAAGCAATGGATTTCACTACACATTTGTTTAAACACCTTAAAAGTAAGAACTAACTGCTCTTGGCATGTCTGATTTGCCATTGTGCCTGTGCTGTAGCTTGCTATATTTTAACATCTTTACTAAACCGTCGTTAGATCCAAATGAACGCATGGAGCTACTTTTCAGAAACCTTTTATTCCTGTAAATATTGCTTCTAATGAGCTAACACGTGGGCTAATGAAATCTTCAGGTAACTGCTGTCACTCTACAGATGAGGTGCTTCCATAATCTTACTGTGGTGAAGGAAGGAGACATCTGTACTCTCAGTAGCAGGGGGCCAGATTTTCAGCAGCCGTGTGTACTCTGGTGGCTGCTGTCGTGTACTCCTGTGGCTGCAGGTGTTTTTGCCTCCCTGTGGCATATACAGTTGCTGCTCAAGAGAATCTGAAGTGCACAGTTGTATAAGTAAGGGATTGGTTTGTGGGCTGATATCTTATACTTGAGCTGCCATCGGAACCTTAACTGAGGTGAGCTGAAAATTTGGCCCTTTATAGCTAATTCTGCAGTATTGTGTTTGACTTTGACTGTGCCTTCATTGTTTTCATGATGTGTTTTTCATTGAATCGTGTTAACAGAAGATAATTTTTATCTCTGATTAGGTTATTTTGCCACTTGAAATATTAAAATGATGAGAATTTTGTTGTCCTTGTAAATAAATGTCTCTATTTGTATCTCTTCCTAATAGGATTTGCAAAATTTTCTCTATTTGAAATAGGAAAACATGTAAATTTATGTGTGACTGCTAAGTGTGCTCCTACTGAAGACACTTGCTATGCATCTATAGTTTCCTTTGATATTATTGTCACATTTCTAATCTCCTTTGGCCTAATTTTATTGCCTGAAATTGAACAAAAAGATAAAACGTAGATGAAATAGTGAAGAGGGTTGATTGAGTAACTCAAATAGCATTAAACTTTAGGTACCTGTGTTTTAATTGCCACTAATCTGAGTCAAATATCTGTGCAAAAAGTAAAAATCTAAATAGAAATGACCATGTACAAGAAAGGCCCAAACGGGCTGTGACCTGCTTTCTACAAAAATGTGAAAAATGAGAAATTTACATCAAGAGAGGTGTATAGACGTGTGGAGCCTCTACAGAGCTTGATGGAAATGACCGTTTGCTTTTCTGGTTCAGTTTGTCTTTCTGAGAACCAGATTCTACCATCTTTGCTGTGTCTGGATAACACGTGACTATTCTATATCCAGTGGTATGCTACTTGATTATCCCTATAACGTGAGGTCTTGGCATGTGAAGAGAGTATCCATGTGTGGTCTCCAGAGCCCAGAAATATTATTCTGTCAAACTGCAGAAGGCTCTTAAAAAAAAATGTTTCCAGAAATTGCTTACTGCTTGGCATTGGTTTACTCATTTCAATATTTAACCATGTTTTATTTTACTTCCTACTAGCCAAAGCAGTAAGTGAACACTGACATACGACTCGAGGCAAATCCCACCTACTGATGCCACATGGAAGACAGAAGAGATTCTTCACCAGCTTTCTGTGAAGATACTCGTCAGCTGATGCCACGTTCTTCTGGAAATACATTCAGAGAATAATAGGGGGATTTTCTATGAAAATGAAGAGAACTGCAAATCATTTTTTAATTACTTCAGTTTAGTTCACGTTTTTATATGAATAAACAGCACTTTTAATAAACTCTGTAAAATACTGACAATGTATTTTTAGAACAATGTATTTTAGATTTTTTTTTAAATCAAGGGCTGAATTCATTTTAAAAAACACTACTTGCATAGATACTAAAAGACACTGTTACTTCCCCCTCAGGCTCAGATGCACATTGTTTTGTGAAAAAAACCTGTACATTTGAACAAACCTAGATGCACATTCATAGGGTATGAATAGAGCTAATTCAGGTGACAGGTTTGGTGAAAGGGCATTTTGGATTGAATATTTTTGTAAAGTTAATCACTCACCCTTTTGCCAATTAAATAATACATTGCAAGAACTCTTAGCTTTAATTTCTAACTATTAGTAACCACTGCATAGCTTAAATTTCCCAAGAAAGCCATAATGAAAGCCAGTTTTAACTCCCATTTTCCTTTTTGATCCCAGATAATTAACTTGCTGGTATCAGTACACAGTTTGCTAGGTTGCCCTTGACAGTAGTGCTGCCCCCTCTATAACAAACAGCTAACAAATGTTATATTTTTTGAAAGTTGAGATGTGAAAGAAGACAACTTTTAATTAAAATATGTGAAGGAAGCAATAAAAATTGTCATTTTACTAGTAAATACATATTTTTCTTTTAATTTTTTTTTCAATGAACATTACAATATGATATATTGACTAGTATTTATCCGGGAAACAGCAAAACTAATATAATGTGGCACCTGCTAATTTTGTTTGTATGTATGTTCACCTGGTGCTCAGCTTTGCCAAACTTTGAAATTCAGTGTTGTACTTACGCATAGGGCAAAGGGTGAGGTAGTTAAATAAGAAGAAAGTAAGATTAAATGAATTGCTGCAACTATACTTGAATAAACCCTGTGTATGCATTGAATGCAAGACATGCAAAAAATTCCCATTGTTATGTAATTAGTAGCTATGTTCAGCTCTGGATAATAAATAATTGAGAAATACTTCTGCAGTATTTTGTGAAACCACTAACTTGTTTATTTCCTGTATTCAAGTAATAGCTAAAACCCCCTTGAAATTCACCTACGTGTTTCAGACTTTAAGACAAATCGTATTATATTAACACTATACTCTGAAATATTCTTAAAAATATATATTTAGCTAATGCAATCTATTTTACCTCAATACTGCCAGTATCAACTTCAAAACCTTTTGCCAAAATAATGATTTATTTTTGCCTTTATAAGACGTTTTGAAAGCATAAATGAATATTTTGCAAGAAAACATTAATTTAAATAAAATGTAACAGTTTGGAAAATGGTATATGTACAGATTAAAATATTAACATAACTGCCTCCTATTGCCTCTGTCTTGTCTGCTCTCTTATCAGTGCCCAGATAGTTGGAAATCCAGGGTCATTTGGGCTGTTACCAAATTTTGCTCTTCTTTGGTTCCAATCCCATTGAAGTTCTCCACTTTTGCACTTGTTTCACTGGGATTTGACTCAAGTTCCCTCTACACCAGCACCTCATTTTTTTTTGCTTCATTTTTTTTTGTTTTAGAAATGTTATCTTAGCATTTGATTAAGTCTGTCTTCATTCTTAGCAAGATTTTTCAGGGTTGTGTCCTAAACATAATGACCCCCATACTGTCATTTCAGTTTTGTAAATACAGGTGTTTGTTTGTCACAGTTTTAGCCCTTATAAAGTATCGAGAGTAACTTAAATTTGAAAACAACCCAACAACCAACTGGGAGGCATGACAAGTGCACTGCATATGGACAGGGCATTGGCCAAAGGGAGGGGGGGGGCAGCTGGCAAAGCAGATTTTGGTGCAGCTCACTGACAGTGATTTACTTTCCAACAGTTCCCTCAGATGATGCCGGTTTGATGGAGACCACTGGAAATATTTAAAAATTCTGAAAACTCATCTCTGGGAACAAAAAGAAGCAGGTTAGAAGTACTTCTGTGTTAGTGTTGACTCCGTGAACTCAAGGGCGAACATTTGAGGCTGTGAGTCCTTGACCCTTAGATGTGAGCAGCTGAAACTCAGAGCTGAGCTGCTTAGGATGTGCTTGTCTTGTTTCTCAGGTGCACAAAGGAGCCTTTGACCACGTGTTTTGTGGTTCAGTGAGATGGCATTGTTGCTGCAGGAGCTTTGGCACGCGGGAGGGAAGAGTGTGTGGCCATAATTGGTGGGTGAAGAGCAGGATCCATGGGATCCAGGGCTTCTGTGATCATTGATTCTGGATTCCATCTGCTGCCTTGGCAATGAAGGGAAAGGAACGCAGGCACTGCTGCTCTGCAGGTTGTGGGAGGTGTTTGTTTTCTTTCTTTGGATCACACACAAAGTCCACTCATTCAAGCTTGCATGGAAGAGAAGCATTTTGTCCTAAATAATTATATCATTAATGTTTTCAGTAAAACTGGTCTTTCTAAAGATTTTGGTCTATGTCCATAGTTAATCCCGTATTTGGGAAAAAATTTTCAAGGTAAGTTTTTCCCCCCCAATTTTGTATTGAATATGTGAAATGCTGTTCTTAGTGTAAGGATGGGTGTAGTTTTTAAATAGTAATGGCTGGTTTTCTGGTGCAGATAGTTTGGGTCAATTTCCTTTTCCAGTTCTGTTTCTTCTAAACCGTTCTTTTCTAGGCATTACACACTACTCTCTAGTATTAAAACTAAAAAATATTATGTCTACTTGCAGATTGATACAATTTTGGCCAGAAAGTGGCTTTTTTTTCCTCTGCCTATTAAACAGTGGGACTAATTGTAATTAAACTCCCTCATTAGAAAACAGTATCCGTTATTTTGAATACACGTTTTTTTGATGAGTGTTTTGTAATGTTATACCAAGCAAAAATCAGACTGACTTCTCTTCCCATATACATCTGTTTTCAATTTCTTCAGCTGAACTTACTAACATTTTATTGTCCAGCTGCATTTATAAAGGTACAGCCTGATGCTTGTAAGTACCTTTTTGGGCTTTCACAATGCCCCCCACCCCTGTTTTTCACTACTATTTTAAGTTTGTGTGCATTGCTGGGCTGCTGGGAATCCTGTTGAGCTGTAGTACCACTGCTTGTCTTTGCACATCTGTTTTAAGCTGTTTGTTTTGAAGGACTGGGCAAGTAGCAGTACTTAGAGGCACCCAGGCTGTTTTGGAACAGTTGGGAAGAAAAAACCCAACAACAACAACAAAACAACAACAACGCCCCCCCTCCCCGCCCCCCCAACAAGCAAAATGAAAAACCCGCACCAAAACTAGATAGAAAGGTTTTTCAGGAAAGCTGTTAACAGATTCTATTCTGGAAAGTTGCTTATGTGCTGCTGAAGGATGCTACTAAACTTGTGTGCTGCTTTTTCAAAATGTTGGTAAAGCCCAGCAAGGTGGTCTTGGGTGCCCCATAACCTTTGGAGAGAGGGGTGGGTGTTCTGAGAAAGCAGAAAACTTCTGACGTGTTCTGGTACAGCCAGACCATTATTTTTCTTCACACCATTATTTTCCCACCTGCACCGTTTACTCGTCCGATTTCCAGATCTTCAAATATATGTGTATGTGTTTTATATCAGCATCTGTTCCCCTTTCTAAATCCACCTCTTTCTCATGTGTCTTAGCAATTAACTTCTGGATGTTATATAAAGGAAACACCAGATTCAGTTGGTGTCAAAACAGAAGATGCAGAAGGTATGATGTGATGTTACCCCTTTGATTTATGCCTGTCTGCGGGTTATTTTAAAGTGTTTGCTTGTGCTGGTGTGTGTCTGTGTGCCTGCGTATTGCACAGTTGTAAAAAGAACAAAGCCATGCACAAGAAAAACATGAAAAAATTGCCATATTTTCCACACCTAGTAAACATTCCCATTGGTTATTTGGCTGTATTCAAAAGGCTAAGATTTTTATTGCTCTACTAGCAAAAGCAACCTTTCTTCATAGTGGAGCAGTACAAAGAAAGAGCACAAAAAAATACCCACATCACAGTGCCTGAAATTCTGTTTGAACAACTGTATTGATTGGGTCTGACCCCTTTACATTTTTTTCCCATTATTTGAAAAGGTGCATCTAACTGTAGCTGAATTGAACCAACCGCAATGAACTTTCCATGAAAACTTCCTGAGATACTTCTTTAGTTCAAAGCTTTGGAATTTTAAAGAGCATTTTTAATACAAGTCTGCTGAGGTATTCTGTGCAACAACCACACTTTGAATGTTAAACTACAGGTAAACCTAAGAGGAAGGTAAAATTATAAAGCCTGCCACGAAATTGCTGGGAGATGGCAAAATAACTTTGAGTGCTAATTATAAAGTAAATAAAACCAGAAAGTATTGCATATGTACACATTTGGGCACTGTTTACTTGTTATTTACTTGTCAGGCCTCCTGGTTGCCTTACAGAGAGTGTAAAACAGTCTCCAAAGGAAACACTAACAATTAGCATTTTGGGAGCAGTTATTGATGTAATAGTGTTATCAGATGTAAGCTGGAAGGACAATGATGTTTTCTTGTTGCCCATTAGAAGAAGCCTTTCACCAGGAGCTGTAGCATAAAGTAGCACAAAAGGAAGAGATTAAGAAAATGAAGGTAACTAGTGAGTTTGTAGAAAACAATGGTAGAGATGCATCTGCAAACAAGATGTAAAAAAGAGGCTGAAGATAAGGGTCGAGAAGAGCCGTAGTGGTTTGGTGTGAGAGGTAGTAAAAAGATTGAAGGAGCTTGAATGGACTTGTGGACTTGGACAGAAGCAAAATGCTTTAATGAAAGGATTTGGCCTAAATTGTAGCAGAGAAGGTAAAAAAAAGGAATAACTGGAAAATGAGAAGGTAAGTCTAGTATCCTAATGCAAAAAATACCTTGTGAAAGGGATAAACAAGAGAATAGGGTGTTGATGGTGACAGTGGGTGAAGGAGAGAATCACTCATGATTTCAGGGTAGTGTTTTGGTAGAAGGACAATTGTCTTTTCTATTGCCAGCTGCTGTGCTCTGTTCTTTAAGCCCATTGCAGCTAAGAATGACTGGTATGAGAGAAACTCTGCTTTTCCCTGTAAAAAGAGCTTGTCCCAGAGCCAGTGGTGGAAAAGGTTGGTCTTCCCTGGCACAGAGCATGGCCCAAGTCTGTGCTTTTCCCTCAGCAGTGGTGATGTGCCAGTGCAGGATGGAGTATTTTGTGCCCTGCTGTGGTCTCTGGCCTCAGTTCTGTTACATAGTCAGGGGGCTTGGGCTTGCTTGACTTTTATCTCTAGAGCCAGAATTAGGAAAATCTTAAATTGTTTTCTGATTCCTCTCTTCAGCCATGGGAGGATTTTTGATACCCTGGCTGATGGTTTACGTAAGATGTAACCCTAATGAAAAGAAGTAGGTGGTGATGTTTTATTATATAGACTTGTACCACTCTGAGGGAAAAAACTGACATCAGAGAAGTCACTGCTAACCTTTTGTTCTCTTGTATTGTCTGTATTGGCTTTCCTGACTACTTTGTTCATGCTGAACAATTTTGTGTCTGCCCTGTTTCTTCTGTTGTGCTTTTGAGCATTTTTTCCTGTTACCATGTTGCTGCCCACCATGGTTGTAGTGTATCTGTGTGTTTTGGAAGGTAAGAATGCACAAACATACAACACATGTTGATCCCTTTCTTCCTTCACTTCCTGCTAAGGCAAAGAACTGGGAACAGCTGAGGGACCACTGCTGAGACAAGTGCCAGCACTGGCTGCTCTGCTCACTTTCCAAGCCAAGAGGCTCAGAGGGAAGAGAGAGCAACACCTTGTGAGTGGAGCTGTGTCCTCTGGCTGTCTCAAAGCCTTCTGCGTGCCAGAGGAATCTTCAGTTGTTTTCAATTAATCCAAAAAAGAAGTTACGTGGCAAATGGTTTTATACACAGATCTCATTCAGGATCTGGGTAGTGGCTCCATCGGTTGACTACTGAGGAAATTTTATTTTATATTTTGTGTCTAGTGTTGATTTCTTATGTTAAGAAGTCTTTTTTCACAAAAACAAAACAAAAAGATGTTTTGGAAAGAGGTGTTCTCTTCCTGCATCCTTACAAACAGGTCACAATTACTAGATTCTAGTGGCTGTAACAGGAAGAAGGAGACTTGACTTGAACCCGTTAAGGATTAAAAGCTTCACTTGCATTTGTTTTAAAGCTTTAGCAATAAATATGAGGGTGAAAAGGTGTTAGTTCAGATTATCAAACCTTTCTGCAGTCTTTAATGTAGCTTGATATACTTACAATGAGAACACTTACTCATGGCAGCAGTTTGAGAGAATTTCCCTACAGGTCAAGGTGGACAGCCTTGAAAAAGTTAAAAGCAAAGTAGTCTCTTTTTTTTAGATGAGTCTCTGTATTACTTGACTGATGATACAAACTCCTTTTTCTGATGTGTGTTACTTTTTTTTCCCCCCCCTCAACTGGATCCTCCTGCGGCCACCATAAATGGTACTGGGTTTGGATAGATAATAGCACAAACTGTCAGTGTGATCTCATTCTGCACCTGCACATCAAAACTAACTCAAATTGGATTAAATCAGCAAGTATTGTGTTTCTTTAATGCTGTGCAAAAACTGAGGAAACTTTTATGTCCCATTGTGATGCTGTACACCTGTGTACTAAGATGTTTTTCTCAGGAAAAGTGCAGTTAAGGTGGCAGACTTAAAAGCAAACAAAACCAACTTCTCCTTTGTCCCTTCAGTTGAGGGTACCTTGACATGTCCCTTCTCATAATCCCCTGACAGCTTCCAAGAGACTGATGCAAAGAACTGTGCCAGGCTTTGATTATGAGATATTGCACTGCCATTTATTCTCTTTGTCTCCTGCAGTTTACAGAGGCAGCTTCAGCATAATTTAATCCCTGTACTGGGGACTGTAGCAAATCCACAGAGATTTCTACCAACCGTCCTCTCTGGCATCAGAACAACATGTGCACATCGTCTTTGATGTGAATTCCCCAACCAGAGCCTTAGAAGGACCTATAGCTTTGAAGCTGGCCTATAAATTGTGCTTTCAGGAATCAAGTTGTCAGCCTCCTCTTCAGGAAGAAAGGGAGAGTAAAGTGTAAAGCAGTTGCAGAAAGCTACAGGGCAACTTACAGATCTGGTTTTCTTGGCCTTGAAGAATTCCTGTAGGATATTGAGAGTCCCTTTTTATATGGCTTAGAAGAACCCTCTTTTGTGACTGCAGAAACTCGTGGGCAGTGAGGCTATGATGGAGTTCATCTGGAGGGGTTCCTTGTTCCAGGGCAAATGGAAGGGGAACAGGGACACCAGTGCTTTCGACCTTGTTCAGGTGTTTTCAACCATCCAAAGCCAAGTGCTGATAATGCACCTGCATTGCCCTTTGTGTAGGTAAACAGGTGAAAACTTCCCAGATGCAATGGTTGTTTTGTGACAACCATCTGTGATCTAACTTCAGTCTGTTGTTTCTGGAGGCATGTGGGGGAACAGGCAGGCTTCTGCCTCTCTGTTGAGATGGAAATAAGCTGGTCTTTGAGGTGAGGAATTTCAGTGGCCAAATCTTGTTTGAACAGACAAATGCAGTTGCCCTTTTTATGATTCAGTGTCTGCTCATAACGTGTTCATCATCTCTGGGAGCAATTTCCATACCAACTTGAAAAAGCAAAGGGCTGACCAGAATCAACCAAGACGCCAACCTTGATTTTTCCTGTGTTCTGTCTCTGATGAGAACTGAAACCATCCTACTCTCCCATGCCACTACTGCTGATGCTCTGCTATCAAATGTTGCTAAAACTGACTCCTGAATTGAAACATTCACTGCACTAACGACACTGAGCTAAATCAGCTTTCTTGGTATATATGGAGAAGCGTCTTAGGCTGCTTCATAGATGAATCTGCAAATTCGTAATGTTTATGAATGTTAGAGAGAAAGAGACGTGATTGTGTAGAACTCTTCCTATTTTGAGCAAGTGAGTCTTAGGTCAGGATCACAGATGTGTTACACCAAAGCTCATCAGATGTTCTCCGTATTAGGTGTCACACTTTTGGGGACTGGAAGTTGATTTTTTTTCTGGTCAGAACTATAACTAGAATAGTTTATTTGCAGTTGATGATTTTATCCTTGTGTGTTCTATTTAATTGAAACTGATGGCCAAATCTGGTTTAGGAGGCAGGAAGCTGGGTGGAAGAGCCCTTCATTGTGTCTGCCAACAGAGATCCACGCAGGACCAGCCAGCTGGATCTGCTTTTCCTAGGTCTTTACAGATCCCTTGCACTGTGGAGACAAGCCCTCAGGTTCTCCCCTGGCCTGCCTCTGAGGTTCCTGGGAGAGCAGCAGGGCCCTCTGCCTGGCAGGGTGGGGCTGCAGCTATGGATTCCATCACCACCCGAACAGGAGTCTCTGCTTGGCTATGTGCTGCTGGGAAAGTCCAGAGAGCTGCATAGCTGGGACAGGGAAGGCAGAGAGGTAAGTGTAACCTTAGCAAGGCAGTAAGAGGCAGCCCCTGCTAAAAGAATTTAACAGTGAAATGCTGGTTCAAGTGTAGCTTGAGTGTCTAAATAGAAAAAACCTGGTATGGCTCTATTAGCAAAAAGACCAGTTGATCTTTTGGGGAGAGCCTCACTCTCTTTCCTACAGATAGAGCAGCTTTCCTAAGTCATGGTGAGGTTTTCTTTCTTTACAATGCACAAGCAACCTGCATTTTTCTCTATGTATTAAAACATGCAATATTAGGGCAAAAACCCTACGCATGTAAATCAAGTACAAATGACTGACCATTAGGGGCTGCCGTAACGTTATTCTTAAGATTGAATGACTGAAAAAATTTGTATTAAATGCAAATATAGTAAAACATATCAATCAAAATCTACACTCAGTTTTTATTTACAATATTACTTTTATTTTTTTCATAACGTAACTTATTCCAAGTCCTCCCCCAATAACTGTTGTTGCAATGTTTACATTCAATAATCTATGCAATGGTAGTACATCCTGCTGCTCTCCTGTCAGCCAATTGGCTTGAAAATGTTGTCTGCACGTCAGAAATTGTACACAGAAATGGAAGCCTCCACAAGCATGTGGAGTGTTTCTTGAAACACTGCTGTGGAACAATGTGGCTGTACTAGAGGTACGGATCAGATGTCCTGTTCTCCTAGCAAGGAGGCAGGTGATCTGTCTGATGTAGTAAGAGGAAACCAAGTCTAAAAGGGTCTGATATTTTATTCATTACTTGAATGCAATGAATTTGGAGGGGAATGGATGTGTTTTGTGATGGAAGGAGTTACTGTAACTCCTGGCTCTCCAAGCATATCAACTTGACTTGAGAGAAACCATCTTGTGATAGTCGACTTGGACCTCCAAGTGATGTGTGTACAGGGAGAAAAGGAAGAAGGGCTCACATACTTAACTCTTTATTCTATATTTTAAAAAGCTATATTATTTGTATATCCTTTTCATTATCAAAGTATACTTTTTCTTTCAAAGTAAACTTGTTTCTTTAGGAGGAGTTAATTTTAATAACAGCTCAGTGCTATAACCAGGAACCAGTAATTCAAAAATCACTCTTTTCTACTGAATGGTAGAAAAAACTACAGCTTATTCCCCTCATCAGAAAGCCAAAGAAGCAATTAGAACCTTCTGTTGTATTATGCTTTTCTAAAATATGTTCTCCATGCAACTGCTGAAGGACTTCAGATGGATACAGTGATTAATACCATCACAAAAGTGATTTCTCCTCTCAGCCCTGTTGACATCTATAGACAAAATCATTGTTCAAAGCTCTAGTACATCAATAATGCTGATATTGGTATTTTACAACTAATGCAACATCACGTAATTCACATGTAACCTTAATAGTTAAAAATTCAAGACTGGGGTACTAACTGAATAAACCACTAACATGAAGCTTCCTTATCTGGCATGGAGTAAGGGAAGGGATAGTTTAGATAACATTGTAGAGATTGGGCAAGAACAAAACAAATTTATTTCTCCGTCCAGGATTTTATACACTTTACAAAAAACCAGTAATATCACTGTGCCCATAAAAATGTTATCCATGGCAACAGAAAGCAAATACTACTTTTTGTCATCTAACAGGGTCTTTTTAAAATCAAAATACAAAGATTTGTGCTGTAGCAGTCCTTCACTTTGCACTGTAACAATAAGGCTTACTGTACTTTAAATACAAAGCTGTTACATCTGCAGTTATGAACCACTGGCTTTCACAAACATCATTTTATAGTTGCTTTTTGCTTCTTTTTTGTTTTCTGGAACCTCAGCTTCATCATGTTTTTCAGCAGCTTGCAGCTCCTCCGCAGACTCCTCTTGCTCCGAGTCGGAGCCACTTTCAGAGTCCTCTGAACTCTCATCAGAGGAGTGTCCAGCTGCCTCTTCTTGTTCTTCATCTTCCTGAAACTACAAGTTCAGACTATGAGACAGATAAAACATTATTTCCTGGCAACTCCATTGCAGCCTTTCCCACTGAGGATGTTTTGCTTAACAGCTCCTTTCATTTGGTACGAAAATGGGCCTAGTTGCTAAATACAGGCCTGTAATACACAAATTATTAGAAAGCAACTCCCCTGAAGTGGTTAACCTCAGCCACCAGTTGGCTTAATTACAGCAGAAATCCCAGACACCATTCACTGGGTCTGAAAAGTTTCAGATCACATCAGTTCAGCAATTCTGTACTGTGGTGTACACAGTACATGACACTAGAGTACTTGCACGGAGTGTGACACAATGGAACTAACAGCCAGACCATCAAGAACTCACGTTTGTGACTGATTGTTGAAAGCAAAGTTTAGCAAACTGCAGCATGAGGAATGCTGAAGTAATCCAATGATATTGCTAACAAAACTAATCCAAAATGGCATTTTGTTCATGGTCTCAAAGAGCAAAGCCTTCCTGGCTGTAACACTAAGAATTCCTAGCACTGCACAGGTGGTTTTACTTCCTCTGGCAACATCAGTTATGTTTTTACATAGTTACTGGTGCTAAGAGTTAGCAAAAAATTAATTAATGCACCTTTCAATTGGAAGATGGAGCTGTGTTCCTAATAACCTGATTCTCTTGGTTTTTGTCACAGTACTCTTCCAGCTCATTCCTATGCAATTCCTTGTGAGTACATGGTGTCAGCTCACTGCAGGACTCTGTACAGCAAGTCTGACCCCTCTTTAGCCACTTACTTTCCAGGACTACAGAGAGTTATGTGCCTACCCACAAAAAGAAGCTGAGATTAATTAGCTCTCAGCAACAATGCAGATGGTGATCCTGCCTACTTATGTATTCCTTGGCAACGCCCTGATTTAATGTATTTCTGCCCTGATCAGTCTTGACTACTGTGGAATGTTAAACATGTCACATCGCTTCTCAGAACGACGAGAAGCACCAATTGTATCTGGGCCACCACAGTGTACATGAACAGGAGACAAGTGCCTGCAATAAGCCGGTCCTTAACCCAAACCACTGGAGTTTGCCATTAGTTGTGGTGATTGGATTTTTAAACCGAGTATCATCCCGTCTTAGTGAAGTGAAAGCCACATCATTATGGAAACAAAACTTAGTACCTCACTGAAACCAAGTCCGCAGTGGCGCCGGTTTCGCCCAGACATTGTGCTGTCCATGCTCTGTTGGTACTGAGACTCCAATTCTTCATTCATTTTCTTGTCTTCTTCCCCTGCATTGCCCAGGGTACTTTGGTTATGGTTCATTCAAATTAACAAAGACATCAAATTACATGAAGTCACATTTTCAAAGTCAAAAAGTTTACATTTAACCATCTTAAATGCTGGATTGAGTATTACTGCATACAACCCATCAGACTTACAAGCAATCTTATCAGGTGTGCAAGCAGAACTGCTTTGACATAAAGATGGGCTGGTAACTTCTTAAGACCTGATGTGTTCAGACAGTGGCACTATGCACATTGTTATGTCCTACTAACCAAGAAAAATCAGCATGAATTTTCTGTGCTTCCTGCCAATACTGCAACATGTCACAGCAAGGAGAAAGTTTCTGACCTTCACTATGTAACACAGGATTACTGTGATTAAATCATGATTCATATATAGCATCAGAACTCGGGACCATACTACCACTCCTGTTTACAGGGCTGTATCTGAAACTGTGTCACACATCCTGAATTACCAGGTGTGGCTACTGCAGCTCTGCATCTTTCCATCTTTAGGAATTAGCAGAAAAACTAATTTTCATGAGCTACTTCTACATGCCTTTTACTTACTTGTTTGAGTAAGTAAACAAATAATGATTTTCACTGGAAGAAAACATGGTTTAAAATAGTTTAGCAACATCTGTTCTTTTAAAAAATCTCCCTAGGGCCTACAATAGTCCAGTATTTAATTTGTATCTTTGTGAAGCTGAAAGGTTGTATTGCAAATATGTTTCCACATTTGGAAGTTAGAGCTCTACCTTGTAAAAAGACAGTAACTGTATGTTGGACAACGCAATGTTAAGAAAATAGCTGTTTGGGGGGGGGGTTTGTGAAAAAAACCAGCATTTTAACTTTCTGCTAATAACAAAGCAGTACTGACTCTTTATGACTCCTTAGGAGAAGCATCATCTCCTTTCTAGGAAATTCAGGTATGAGGAAGTGATTCTCAGACACTCTGCTAGCTAACAGCAGAATGTGGAACCAATCCTCAGGCTTCTTTTGGTCCACAGATAATTTTTCATCAACTGAAAAATGATCAGTGGAGAGTATCAGGGAGGTTTTCTGGAATGGCGACAGCTGCTATTCTACATGCTTTCATCAAAGCTTCTCTCAGGCAGTGCAGTCCAACCCAGCTTGGTGCAATGTACTTTGAGTTACTACCCAAGCAAGCACGATAAGAAGTTACCACAGTCACACATGACATGCAATTATTGCTGATTGCCAAGATGAACTTTTCAGCTTCTATCTCATTGCTTTAAAGCAGAGATCTATCTATTCAATAGGTGTGGGAGAGATCAACGCTGTTCTTTTCCATGCACAACAGTTTTGAGGTTTGGATATTCACACCTGGCAGCAAGGAGGTGTAACACTGCTGGGTGCCAATAGCAATAAAACTTACTTTGACAGCAAAGTAACACTGAGGACCTACAGGCCCCAATTTCCAGGGCTTTTGTACAGAAGTGTACCTGACCATCAGGTACTTGGCTGAACATGACCTTTAGAAGGCAAGTGCAGTCAGGAAACCTGTTTGTCAGTAATCTAACCGGAGAAATTAGGAACTTCTACAACTCCACAATGTGACCCATCTACAGCTGCAGCCACAAAAGCTGAAATCCCTCCCTGCAATATCTACTCAAAGTAGATATTGTTCCTAAATAAGGGTTAGATTTCCAACGTTGTATCAGCTGTTGGATAAACTGACCTGTCCTGAAGTGAGAGGTTGATCTGTGGTCTCCGATAACAAGGCGGCCAGTATGTTCTTTCTAAAAGAAAAGGCAGTTTGTTTTGGAGCTTTAGGGTACACTGACAGCTCTGCCAACATCCTGCAATCTTGAATGGAAAAGGTTTGCTGTCAAACCCTGACATCCAGCTGTAGGCCTAGCTAACAACTGCTGCCTCTTGGTGAACTAATTTCATCTTTGTTTTGTTGAATTTTCTGAAAAAGAATCCCCAACAACTAGATACTATTTGCTCTTCCCAGACTCCAAAGTTGGTTCTATTTCATTCTGTTTCTTGCCACTGATATGAAAGTGATTCTACATGATGCTGGACAAATGCTTAGGTAGGTTCTTAAAATCTGCCCTTTCTCTGGCACTCTGCAATACCTCAGGCTGTGCACCTTATGATGATACCACTTTTAGACTGGTCACAGAATCAGGTAAGACCTTCACAGTAGTCATTAATTTATTGGCTCAGTAGTTGCTCATTAGCAAGTGTGTCCCAACAGGCAAGAACTGGCATTACACAGCAAGCAGCATTAAGTATCCAAGCAGAAATTAAGATCAGTGGTAGTGGGATGCTTTAATAGGGCCTTGTATCCCTACCCACTAGGAAGTATTAACTTTCACCTCTTTAACACAGTAAAATATTTTAGCTTACAAAATTACTGTATTCAAGCAAAATAAGCTAGTGCAAGTGCAAATATTTTTCTTGGGGGTAAGTAAAACAGCAACACTGAATCGACATTTTATACATCAATAAAGCATTATTGTATTTTACCAGTTTTGCGGCCTTTTTTGCAGCAAGCATAATAGAATTTAAAGCATTTTCTCTTTAAAAATATTTCCCAGATCGATTAAGTAAGTTTACTACTTTACTGGTTTAGTCTACCAGCTACCTTTCTTTAAAGTTTTTTTGCAGTGAAAGAGAATCTTTCGAACCTAATAGCAAACGCTCTCAAAATCATCCACAAACAATTTTACGAGCCGATCTGAAAGCACAAAGGCGCGGGGCGGGGATGAAACTGCAGCGCAAGGACTCGACAACTTCAGAGCGACGTTTTGTGTTGCGCCGCTGACGACACAGCAGCCGTGAAACCCAAACCCTCCCGCAAGGAGAGCCCCAAAGCCGAATCGCTTTTGATTGTTGTGGTTTCCCGGAGGGGCACTGCGGCCCGCACCCCTCGCACACAGATCCCCCCCCGCCCGGCCCCGTGTGCCTGCGGGGAGATGGGGACGGGGCGGCCTCACCTTCGCGGCGCCCATCAGCCGCAGGAACTTCTGCTTCCGCTCCTCGTTGCCGAGATCCGCCGCCTCCCAGCTGCTGGAGCCCTGCGGGAGCACACGCTCACTGCGCCCGCCCGCCCGAGCGGCCCCTCC